>BRYC01000040.1:0-12948 GCA_030267985.1 Parmales sp. scaly parma | reverse complement strand
GGGGGGGGGAGGTTGAGGAAGACGAGCCTACGAGCCACTAAAACTAACATTCTACTCAATTCGTATTCGCTCCTTCTTCGCTCGGCGCAGCCAAGATTTTCATTCACCCCAGGGTTGCCTGCACCGTAGAGGAGTACAAGAAGGTGTTTGTGAACCCAGCTGAGGTGAAGATAAGCGCGAGATCGAGCCTGGTGGTTTTAGACAAGGAGGTGAAAATCGAGAAATTGGTTTTGGATGGTGCGTTGGTGGTAGAGGAGGGAGGCGTTATTAATGAGACAGATGAGATTAAGAATAAGGGTTGGAAGAACGTTGCGATCAGCAAAGAGGAGGAACAGAATGAGGTGCTGAGGATGCGTGGCTACAACTTATTGAAGTGTGAAACGTGCTACATCAAGGGAGGGATAAAGAGCGGTGATTTTGAGAAGATCACAAAACAACAAGAAGTTACAGTTGTAGTGGAGGCTGAGGCCGAGGCCGAGGCCGAGGCCGAGGCTGAGGCTGAGGCTGAAGAGGTGGCTGAAGCTGAAGTGGTGGCTGAAGCTGAAATGGTGGCTGAAGCTGAAATGGTGGCTAAAGCTGTTCCGGTGACCGAAGCTGAAGATAAAGTTCGTACCGACTCAGCGTCTGGTGCGTTTGGGCTCGGAGTAGAGGGGGACGAGAAGTGCTGTGTGATATGTTAATTAAATTCGACTGGTGAGGTTTCGATGAGGTTTCTACTTATTATATTTCTGTTTATTTTGATTCTGTAGGCTGGGCAAGACCCAACACCTTCCTCCCCTTCAAGAAGTCTTCGTGGCCCGGATGCTCTTCGGGGAAAATGAAAAAGCTGGGGATAAAGTTGGTCACTACGAACCGCTTGTCGGTGATGCAATCGGTTAGGGTCATAGCCGGGTGAACCCTGACGAGCGCCGGAAGCTCAGGTTTGCTGCGAAAAAAAATGGGTTAATCAGAGAAAACTTCAAAAAAAGGGTAACAAACTCCAACGGATGGAGGTATTTTACGCTCAAAATTGGACACGGTGGCGAGTTCGGCCAGGCGCACAAAACACGCCAAGTGAATGACAATGTTGAAAAGGCAAAAAAAGTAAAAAAATGGCGTATTATTGAAACGGCTGTAACTCCAACGCATGGCGGGTTTAGACGCTCATATTTGGACACAGTGGCTGGTTCAACCAGGTGCATATTTTTTTGTGCACAACAATTGTTCAGGGACGGTCAAAAACACGCCAACTGCACGTCGATGTGAAAGGCAACAAAAAGCGAATCACTGAATCGGCAGTAAACTCTAACGCATGGCGGGTTTAGACGCTTTTTTTGGACGCGGTGGCGGATTCGACAAGGCTCATCTTTTTGCGCAAATAAATTGTACAAGGACGGTCCAGATTAGGGACATGTACGTCAAAGTGAAGACAAAAAAACCTAAAAATAAGCGAATCACTGAATCGGCCGTAGATCCAACGCACACCGTCGTCAAACGCTCATAATTGGAAACTGTGACGGAATCGGCAAAGCGCATCTTTCCGCGCAAAGCGATTATTCAGAGATGGTCCAAAACATACTTTTCAATCCCACCCACTCGTCGCTTGGCGAGAGCAGACGATTGACATGTAACTCACCTCCATTTCCCCCTTTTTTCACCCCACTTCTTACGAACGGCGTGGAGCCGCTTTCGCTCGGCAACTTTGGCTTTTTCCGCAGCGTCTAGACCGTCGTCGCCCTTCATGGCGCGCGAGTTTTCGAAGAATTGCATTGTGGCCGCCATTGTTGTTAGCTTTTCGACGGACTCCCAGTACACAACGCCGTCGGATTCATCTTCGGGGAGGACGTGAACCTCAAAGTAAATCGCCAAATCACTGCGCCGAGCGAAGAGCAAGAGTGGGTTAGGAGCGGATTAGGAGCGGATTAGGAGCGGATTAGGAGCGGATTAGGAGAGGAGACGGAAGCTCGCTCACCTGCACACAAAGCACTCCTCAAAATCCCACTCCGCCCTCGGCCCCTCTTCCGGAAACATGTCCGCCAGCTGCTCGGCCAGCATGGAGGTTTCGACAAACTGGCGCCGAGAGTGGGTTGGGTTGGGTTGGGTTAGTAGTGGATGTGGACATTTCCACTCGCTCGCTCGCTCACCTTCTCAACAAAGTCGCTTTGCCTGTGGGACGGGTACACGAACATGACCGGCCAGCTATTTTCACTCTCGGCGGTTTCAATTTTTGGAAGTTTCCCGCTGTGGGGGTGGTGGTAGCCCCAAATGTCGTCGCCCACGTTCTCCATGTCGTCGTCATCAATGGTTGAAATAAGGGGAACGCGTCCGACTGAGATAGACTTCGACTTTGTGTACTTCCACAGCCGCTTGATGTTCCCAACGCGCTCGGCCTTGGCGCGCTACGCATGAAATGTATGTAGTCAAGAGAATTTGTTCAGAAACTGTCCAGAACAGGTGAAAACTCGAAAAAAACTAAATCGTAAATCCAACGCATAACGTTTTCAGCGCGCAATGGGCGGCGCAACTCACCTCCTTCTTCTGCCTTTGGACGCGCGCCAGAGTGGCGTTCTTCCCAACCTCCTTGACAACCTTGAGCAGGTCCTTATTCTTGTCTTCGTTTGGGAGGGACAGACCCTTTTCGGCAACTTCTAGCGCGACCTCCCACTCTTGACGAGCCTGGTGAGCCTTCGAGAGACGGAAAATGGCCTTGATGTTGGAAGCGTTGAAGGAGAGGGCAAGTTTGCAGTCGGAAATCACGTACCCCCAGTTCTTGAGCTGCATGTGGGCCATGGCGCGGTTCGCCGTGACTGTGGACACGAACGCTGCGCCGAGCGAAGCGAGGCGCATTTTTAATGGAGCAGGGGGGGAGCGAGCGAGCAAAGCGAAGTGAGTGGGTTAGTTCAGTAGTTGATGTGGGTAGCTGTAGCCATTTAAGCGAAAAAAACTAAAAAAAAGGCGACGATTCACTGGATCGTCGACTGTAACTCTAACGTATGGGGGTTTTGTTTTATGCACTCAAAATTGGACAAGGTGGCGGTTTCGGTCAGGCGCATTTGCTTACGCGAGGAGGTGGTTCAGGGATGGTCTAGATCAGGGTCATGTGCACGTCAATGCGAGAACTTAAAAAATCAGGCAAAAAAAGGCGAATCACTAAATCGACCACAACTCCAACTTATGGTGGTTTTAAGGCCAGATTTGAACACGGCGGCGGGATCGGCCAGGCGCATCTTTTTGCGCGAGGGAAGAGGGGGGGGGGAAGGAGGGGGGGAGGGGGGGGGGGGGTTGTTCAGGACGTTCCAGATCAGGGTCATGTGTCGTCAATAATGTGAAACTAAAAAAAGGCAAAAAAGTCGAATCACCGAATCGGCCTTAACTCACGTATTGTGGTTTTAAAAGCCCAGATTGAACACGGAGGCGGGCTCGGCCAGGCACTTCTTTTTGCGCGAAAAGGTTGTTCAGGGACTGTCTAGATCAGGGTACTGGCACGCATTTGGAGAGAAAACTAAGAACAACTCAAAAAAAGAGCGAATTGTTGAATTGGCCGTAACTCCAACGCATAACGCCATTGAACACTCAAAATTGGACAAGGTGAAAAGTTTGGACAAGCGCATCTTTTCGCTAAAAAAGGGATGTTCAAAGACGGTCCAAAACAAAAAAACCCAAGTGCACGCCAAGTGAAACCTAACAAAAGAACGGCGAATCACTTAATCACCCCGTAAATCCCATCGCGAGTATGCTCGTCTTCCAAAAGGCTCGATCGCTTCGCTCACTCACTCACTCACTCACTCACTCACTTACTCACTCACTCACTCACTCACTCACCTGCAAGCTCCAACTGACTGTAACTGTTGTCAGAGGTGGGGAGGCTGGGAACTTCGACCGGAGGGAGGGTTTTTAGCTCCGATTTCAACTTTTGCTTTACAACATTGGGGACTAGGGGGGGGGGAGTGGTGGAAGCCGGAGCGTCAGAGGCTACAACCTTATTACCCCACACAAGTGCCTCGGTGTAATGATTAATAGCATCGCGGTAGTACTGGATGTTCTGCGCCGCGCGATATGATATGATCTGGTTAGTTTAGCAGCGAAAGACATCTGCTGCACCTGCAGGAACAAGCTCACCTTTGCTAGATTCTGCTTGCCAAGGGCAAAAGACTTGTTACCATCATCCTTGAACTTCATCATTAACGACTCGGGGGTTTCGCCCGTGTAAACGAGCTGGGAGAACGCCAGGGCCTCGGGACTCCTCTCAAACTCCTCCTGAGTAGTGCAAAACAGCGCAGGGAGGTTGTCATCATCATTAATACGGTCAAGGTAAGCTTGCTTTTCAGCAGCGTCCTTCCAACCCTTTCCCTCAGATATGGCTTGGTCCATTGCTCTAGCGAACGTGTCTTGTAGTTCAGGGGACATTGGTGGATCTGCTGCAAGGGCTGACATTAGGATAGGAATTTGAAGTGCTGTCGAATGAACAGATTGTCGAACGAATTGCACTTTGTTTTGGTTGTCCGGATGAAATTTCGAAAGCGTTTTTGTGATGTAACTGCTGTGAATTGGGAGTTGGTGTGGTTTTGCGCTGTAACAAAGAAATTTATAAATAAGTCAAAATAACACGTGATAGGACCATTCAAGCGCAGCCAGCGTCCCCGTCATGATCTTAATCTTTTTACTGCTGTCTTTTTCAATCATCAATGTCTGCCCTTTCTCGTTAGGGATAAACACCTGTAATTGTCGGTCTCTGACCCTGAAGACCACCACCCGGAGCAGCCATGTGGGAGAAACGTGCTGCTTATCCTCACCTTCACCTTCTTCAAGAACTACACATTTGCCCCGCCCCTACTTCCTACCAGCCAGACTGGCAGCATCTGCCATTACTGTTGCTCTCCTTGTTCCAAATGTAGCTTCAGCGTTTGATCCGACAGCAAGCTTGGTTGGGAGCTCTGCTGCTGTATCAACCACACAAACGTTCAATGCTGGTTTCTCTCAGGCGTTCTCCCTGATCTTCCTGTCCGAAATTGGCGACAAAACCTTCTTCATCGCAGGCCTCCTGGCTGCTCAGACTAGCAGGTTCGTTTCGTTCGTAGGCTCAATTGCCGCTCTTTCGGCAATGACGGTCCTCTCAGTCTTGCTGGGGCAGATTTTCCACGCCGTGCCTAGCGGCTTGACGAACGGCCTCCCCATCGACGACTATCTCGCCGTTGCGGCTTTCGCGTTTTTCGGGCTTAAGACATTGAAGGACGCTTACGAGCTAGCACCAGAGGACAACAGCGGCATTGACGGGGAGCTGAGCGACGCTAAGGAGGCCGTCGCGTCGTCGCAGACGATCAAGGATATTACGCCTTATGCCCAGATAATTTCGACCTTCTTTCTGGTTTTTGCTGCCGAGTTCGGTGACAGAAGGTGAGCAGGAGTCTGTGCCGTGCCGTGCCGTGCGAATCGAATTTATTACATCCACCAACCGGACTTAATCCACCAACTGATCTGAACGGACTGTGTCTAACCCACTTGGCACAGCTTTCTCGCGACAATTGCGCTTAGCGCGGCACAGGAGCCCGTTAGTGTGGCTGCGGGCGCAATCGCGGGGCACGCAATAGCTACAGTTCTTGCTGTGGTGGTTGGGAGTCAGATTGCGAAGTACATTAGCGAGAAGGTGATTGGATACATTGGGGGAACTTTGTTTCTCATTTTTGCCATCACCACGGCCATTGGAGTATTTTAAGAGAGAGAGAGAGAGAGAGAGAGAGAGAGAGAGAGAGAGAGAGAGAGAGAGAGAGAGAAAGAGAGAGAAAGAGAGAGAGAGAGAGAAAGAGAGAGAGAGAGAGAAAGAGAAAGAGATTTTAGAAACCAAATTTGACAATAGGATAGAAATTTGTTCTTCGGAAATATTGTTCCAGTTAAATAAAGCACCTATGCACCGCTAAGTAATCGGTTGGCTGCGACCTCGACATTGTTATCTCCAGCTTGGAGAGCTGCTTTTACGGCGTCTTCCGCAAATCCCATGGCAACGAGGGTGGCCACATCTTCGTCCGAGGGTGGCGAGGGCGCTGGAGCTGGCTCAAAAGCAGCAGCAGCCGGTGGTTGTTGCAGCGCTCGGGGGATTTCCTGCCATTCACCTAAAGTATTATTGCCAGGCGCATTACGTGGAACTGTTTGCCTCGTTGGGCGCCTGTATTTGTTCAGCCTTTTGCAATCCTCTTCAAACACCCAACCGACTATTCCAAAGCCAACTCTAACAAGGTAGGGTAGATCTAAGTTTTTGACATCTTTTATGAACACCCCTGAGAGGAAAAGTTGTGGCGCAAGGTATCCGCAAACGGCTTGAAAAGCAACAGACCACATATTGGCGTACCACCTGAGCGGCCATGTTGCGAAGAAAAGCACCGTCAACTTGAACAGCCCCCTGTCTGAGAGTTTTAGCCCAAAGAAATTGATGAGGCTGAGTTGGAGCTTTGGAACAACCCGCAGGTGGAGCGAGATAACAGTGAAGAATAAACAAAACGGTCCATGCCGCCGATGCTCGTGGTGCAATTCCCCTCCAAACATGCCAGGAAGAGCTATATGAGCTATCAAAAGCCAGAGGTGTGAAACCAACGACGAACCAACCAGCAATGCGCCGTATTTCCGTGTAGTGTACAACCGTTCGGAGGTGGCAGTAGGCGCCAGACATATAATCGAGAATAAGCTGATGATCAAGCTATTCCAAGTCACGAAGGAAGTGAATGGTACCATGTTTGGTTGCACATGAGCAAGAGAAGATAGAAATAATGGTATGATTATGAAAGCCTTCGTAATTGGGGCATTTGGGTAAGAAAACCCGAAATTTGTAGACATTGGATTTGTGGATGAAAGGAGGAGATGGTTGAGTGTGTGATTTACATCATGGTTGTGGCGAAATTTCCATAAAATTGCTCTCTTGGTGATTGTTGGCGAGACTATAAACAGGATCCCTACGATGAGGCTTTTAACGCTACTTCTTCTTGCAACTACCCACAATACTCGGGCATTTCAGCTTTCTCCCCACACATTCAATAAAGGCAACTCGAGACATAATGCAATTTTCTGTTTGACCCCCCCCCCCACCTCCCCCCCCTCCTACTTCCACTCCAATTCCTGCCTGTCCTCCTCAACCTCCTCATCCTCGTCGACGATAGAGCCTAATCCAGCAGTGGTCAGTGAGTTAATGAAGATGTCAAACAACATGCTGAAGGAGCTCCTCTCTGACCGAAAGCTCAAAACCGCTGGCTCCAAGCAGCTTTTGGCTGACCGTTTAGCTGTTCAGATGGAAAAAGAGGTCAAAACCGAGTCGCTCCGGAAGGAGCTCGTGTCCTCCACCTCTGCTGCTGAGGCCTACTCCTCCAGTCCTCCCTCCTCCTCCCAATTCCCCTCCTCCTCCTCCTTCAAACAATCCCCATTTCACACGGCTCTTTCCTCTTCCAACCCCAATCTCCCCCCTCTCACCCAGCGAACGACCTCCTACCTGAACAAGCTGTCCGTCACCTCCCCAACTAAAATCCAATCCGCGGTCCTTCCTCGATTCCTGGACCCCCAGACGAAGGAGGTGAGGCTAAATAAAGACTTACACCACACCAAACCACACCACATCACTAACATCACATTATCCAATCCAGGAATTCTACACCCCGACAATTATCCACGCCGAGACCGGCTCTGGCAAAACCTTAGCCTACCTCCTGCCAATCGCTGAGAAGCTCAACAGCCTCCCTACCGGCGGAACCCCCCGTGGAATTTCCCTCATCCTCACCCCCACGCTCGAGCTGGCATCTCAAATAGCGTACCAGGCAATCAAAATTTGCCCGATTGGGACCGTGCACCTCCTCTCCCCTGCCTGCGACGTGAATTTGAAGCGCCAGGCCGGCGCTTCTCTCTTCATCGGGTCCGAGCTTGACGTGTTCACTTCCTTCTTTGGCAACGACTTGTTGCCCGCCTCGCCCACCCCGAAGCCCCTATCCCAGAAAATCCTCTCTGGCGTTGAGCACCTCATCTTGGACGAGGTGGACGGGTTGCTGCTCCCCCTGAAGACAAAGAGCAGGAGAAGCTGGAGGAAGAACGTCGAGCTGGAGGATTTTGGGGCCTCTGGGAGCTGGTGGAGAGGGGAGAAGATGGCGGGCGTGATTGCCCGGAAGGTTTGGTCGGGCAGCAAGGGTTCGGCGCGAGTCTGGGCCGCCTCGGCCACGGTTGGCCGCCCTCTCCGCCGCGAGTTTGCTCGCGTGTTGGGCTTGGACACGTACAATCCTGCGATAATAAGAATTGGCGAGGAGCAAGGAGCCGAGGATGAGGAGCCAGGCTTCTACCCGCCGCTGTTTGACAGCGAGGGTCTCGAGGTTCTGGACGTGTCAGAAGAGCACGACGTCGTTGGCCTGGATACCGACTACTCCGACGTTGTGACCGAGAGCAGCAAATCTTTGCGCGCAGTCACGATTCCAAAGAAGGTTGACCACTTCGTCACGACCGTGGCCGTTCCCGTAAAAGATGTAAATGGACCGGATAGTGAAAATGATGATGAACAAAAATCCGAGCCGACAAACGGCTCGTACTTGGCTGTCGGGGCAACGGTTGCCAAGAACATCGGAGCCGGCAAGAAGGTTTTGATCGTCCTGACGCACGGCCTTGGAATTGACGTTAGGAACGCTGTTGGCGCCTGTCGGCACCTCGGCGCCGAGGATGCCATCGATCTGCAGGATTTGCTAGACTTCCAGGACGAGAGCTACGAGCTCCTGAATAGCGGCGTTAGTGATGACGACGAGGTGAGCGATGAATTGAGCGAAATGGCTGCACACACATCCACATCCACATCCACATCCACATCCACATCCGCTACGAAACTAACATTGTTCCACTCGCGCAGCTGCTGAACGAGCTGCTTGCGGACCATCCTGGAAATTTGAAAGACGACAAGGACGGGTACGTGCTGGTAACCAAGGAGAGGTCGATCAGGGGCTTGGATCTGCAAGGACTCGACGCAGTGGTGGTGATTGGCCGCCCCGTTAGTCCGGACGAGTACGTTCACATTGCGGGGCGCACGGGCCGGGTCGGCAAGAAGGGGAGCGTCTACAATGTGTTGAGCGGGCAGGATAAGGCCAAGTTGAAGAGCTGGGAGAAAATGCTCTCAGTGAAGTTTGTCGATTACTTGGTTTGATTTTTTGAACTACACTCCTGTCATCTTTATCTTTTATAATTTAATCCACCTCAACGCTGTCCGCAATGTTGTCAGTTTTCTTTTTCGGAGGGGGCTTGGGGAGCCACCCCTTTCGCTTCACCTTCACTCGGTGCTTTCCACTCCTAACTTGCTCAGTCATGCCCTCCAGTCCAAACAAAATCATTCCATCGCTCGGCTGAAGCCGCAAAACCTCTACGTTGTTCGCATTCTCACCCAGAATCTTGCTAATGACCTCTTTCAGCGACTCATCCCGGTTGCCCTCTTCAGTTTCTTTCAAGCCGGAAAACTTGACCTTCATAATCTTGTGGTCAGAGAGGAGGGTGGCAAAGTTCGTTATGTGTTTAGGGGTGATGCCCTTCTTCTGCGAAATTGAGAGGAGTGGCCGCTTAATTGAACGCCAAGCTAGTTCCAAGTTAGCCTCTGGGTCGGTGTGTGTTGTAGGAAGGGAGAAACCAAGTGGCTCGGAAAGATGCAGAGAGGAGCTGATGGGATGCTTAAAAAACAATGTTGGGGCAAACCCGCTCGTGTGTGTTATCAAAAGCTGAAGAACAAGCAAGAGGTACATTCTGCACAATATCTTTAAAGAGAAATTTGCCCAGGAATTTTTGTGGAGGTGGTGAAGAAATACACTTTTCCCGGTCGCCATCCATGAAATTCTTCCTACTCTGGCTCTGCTATTGCAGCTGCTATGCACATGACGACGATTCCGATCCCATCAACAGTGACAGTGTCTGTTTCGACAATTGCAATAATCATGGCTCGTGTGTCAATTTTGTTTGCAGCTGCGATCCGAACTGGCATGGTGATGCCTGTAACGTCCGGCTGGTTCCCCACGACTTTCTGCCTCTCTCAACTGGCCACCTCGTCTCTTCCCCCGTTAAACTTGCAGCCCTGATAAAGTCTTCCCCAACAAACGATCTCCTGATCTCGTTCTCCTCTACATCCTGCGCGAAGTGTGCCTTTCCTGAGGACCAATACGCCATAGTTGCCAACCACCTCTCCTCCTCTTTTGTCCGCATAGATGCCGCCTCCCCAAAGAACAAAGACCTTCTCGCCAAATATTCAATCACAACTCTCCCAGCCCTGATCTATGTGACCAAAAAAGGCCGCCACACCCCCTACAACGACGTCCACACCTCTGAGCAAATTCTTGCTTATGTTCATAAGCAGCGGTCCCCCCCGTCCCAAACTCTCTCCACTGCAGATCAGCTCGTTTCATTCCATTCCCTGCACGACAAACCCGATCAAGTGGTCGTTTTAGGAATTTTCACTTCCCACGATTCCATTGAGGAGGACGAGTACGAGGATTTTTGCGAACTCTCGGAGCAACTTCGCCCAATGTCCAACGTGTTTGTGGCCGAGGTCACCTCTGACGCTCTCGTCCAGCAGCTTCGCGAGCACGGTATCGCTGAGCGTTCACCCTCGGTTTTGATTTTCCGTAATTCACATTCTCCTTCTTCTTCTCCCAACCCCAACTCCCTTCCCAGACCTAAACCTACATCTACACCTACACCCATATCAACAATACCCTCCCCCTCGTCCACTTTCTTCCTCAACGAGCAAACCTCCAGTTCACTTCTAGAGTGGGTGGCGGACGAATCCGTCGACTCGATGATCTACCTCACCGACGCCGCCAAGTTCACTCTCGTTGAGCGTCGCAAAAAGCCAATGGTGATGCTCTTCGTGAACGGCGCTTCGTCCCACTCGGCCAACATCAGCAACCGAGTGTTGGCGGCTGAGTTCCGTGTGGTTGCGGAAGCGCTGAGGGACAAATATAGCTTTGTTGTTGCCGACGGAAACGACCACAGCGACCGAATGCGATCATTAAACCTTCCTTACGGCAAATACAACCTCCCTGCAATTGCCATCAACGACAACATTGCAACAACTTCTTCCAGTAAGAATGCCGTGTTTCCTTTCGAGGTCCCAATCAACCGCGATACAATCACCAAATTCTGCTCCCAATACCATCTTCTTCGGGGCCGCTCCGGCCGCGGAGCAATCGACGACGACTCCAACTCAATTAACTCTTCCGCACTGTTGGCATCGTCAAACAAGAACAATCTCGTCGATAGGTCCGTTTTTCAGAACGAGCTGACCTCCAGAGGTCACATTTTGGAGGTGAGTTAACGACCAAAGCGAAGCGACTTGAGTGAAGCGAGCGAATCTGTTAGCCAACGTGTCTAATTTTGAGTAGCTGATGAGGTTTTGTGGTGGAAATGGGGGGTTATTTAGTTTTTTGCCTTTTTTTGAGGTTTGGCGTGAAATAGGGCTTCATCTAGACCGTACTTGAACAACAACGTCACATTAAAAGATGCGCTAGGCCAAACCTGCCAACGCGTCCAATTTTAAGTGTCTGAAAAACGTCGTGCGTTGGAGTTACTACCGACTTAGTGATTCGCCCTTTTTAAATTTTATTTTTGAGTTTTGGACCGTCCCTGAACACCACCTCGCAAAACAAAGATGCACTTGGCCGAACCAGCCACCGGGTCCAATTTTGATCGTCTAAAACCTCCAACCCATCTCCGTTACTCGCCTTTTTTTATTTGTGAGCATCATTCACTCCTATACTTACCTAAACCTACTCAACTGCTCAGAAGGGAGTGGCAGAGAACTTTGACAACGCCTACGAGGAGTACAACGTTGTTAAGCTAGAGATCAGCAACTTCGAGAAGCTTGCTTTGGACGACGAAAAGGACTCTCTGGTAATGATCCACAGCAGCAAGTTTTGTGGCCCGTGTGCGCACTTAACCGTCTACTACAAGCATCTTGGCAAGCGATTTGGAGAAATTGAAACTGGAGATACAAAGAATGGACAGATCGTCGTCGGGGAGATAGATATAGAGGGAAAACCCGAATGGCACACAAAACTCCCCGAATTCTTGCCTGGAATCGACACTAACCAAATTCCGATGATATTTTTCCTTCCAGGTGGGTGCGAGGCTTGCTCGAATTTTTCAGCGCCACTTCTTTACTAAACTAAAATAATAAACACACACCTCGCTCGCTCGCTCGGCGCTTCGCTCGGCGTGGCATAGCTGGCAGAAAGGAAGCGCCGTTTCTCTACTACTCTGGCGAAGGCAAGGTCAAGGCGATGATGCTTTGGGTTCAAGAAAACAGTAATAAGAATTACAATCTGACCTCGCTACCCCACCTCACCGAAAAAGAGGAGCTCATGTTTCGGGAGCAGGTCGGAGCGAGGGAAAAGATGCGGCGGCAGCAACAGAAGCAGCAGCAAGAGGAGCTATAATTAAAATTTGTCTTTCTAAGTATAATCTGATTTTGACCCAAAATTCGACTTTTTTTCATAAATTTGGGTCAAACTGACCCGAAATTATGACCCACCCCCAACTTTATGAAACACCTTGTAAAGTGCTTCAATCATTCAGAAATTTGAAATCCTGTTAGGTTTTGGGTGACTGAACCACCGTGTAGACTTTTTGTCGCGTGAATGCAAGTGTTGTAGGAGCAAGACACAAAACAAACAACCAATAGATAAAAAATTATAAAATTAACCTGGGATATAACCCTCTCCACAACCCAGCTTATTCCCCATACCTCATAAATTGCCATGCAACACGAAACAGTACCAGCCCCCATGTTATTGCTACTCGTAACAAAACTTCCATCGACATTGGACTTCGTCTTATTGCAACTTGAGAAACTTTGCTATGGTAAGGCTGACTTTCCAGGCTTTCGTGACGGAAGGGGTGGGGGGGGGGTTCCTAGTTTCCTGACTCTTAACGTAGCGGAAAGGTAGTATTAGGAGCTCACACCAACTCTAAACGTTCTCAAAC
>BRYC01000039.1:796-13823 GCA_030267985.1 Parmales sp. scaly parma | reverse complement strand
GATCGATGCTAATCCCAATTAGCAACTCCCCTGCCAACCTCAAACCCCACACCCCAACCCCCCTGCCCCGCCCATGGCGGGAAAAAGTATCCGTCCGCAAGGCAGAGCAGTGGCTTCCAACTTCCTACCAGAGCCAAAAGTCCACAAAGTCCAAGATTAAGCATAAAGCCAAGTCGGGCAAAAACACACTTTCAAAATCTCAGTCTCAATCTCAATCAACCCCCTCCCTCTACCTCTCATCCCACACTCCCACGATCCCAGTATCCCACCTCTACCAGCCAGGCGACGAAACTCCCGCAACTATAAACGACAACGACTCGGAGATCATGAACATCAACAACTCAGAGGTGAGGTCAAGTTTTGAGGGAAATTAACGTGCAGATGGCGTGTTTTTGGACCGTCTTTGAACAATTGCCTTTAAAACGAAAAGATGCGCCAGGCCGAACCAGCCACCGTGTCCAATTTTGAGTGTTCAATGATGCTGTGCGTCGGAGTTGGGGGGTGATTCAGTGATTCGCTTTTTTTTGCCTTTGCCTTTTTTGAGATTTCACATTGGCGTGCACATGACCCTGATCTGGACCGTCCCGTTCACAACCCCCTCGCACAAAAGGATGCGCCAGGCCGAACCAGCCACCGTGTCCAATTCATCTCGTCTAAATCCTCCATACGTTGGAGTTACGGCCGATTCAGTAATTCGTCTTTTTTTGCCTTTTGAGATTTCACATTGGCGTGCACATGACCCTGATCTGGACCGTTCCGTTCACGACCCCCTCCCGCAAAAAGATGCGCCTGGCCGAACCAGCCACCGTGTCCAAAGCACCAACTCACACTTTCCAATTTCCAGCTGATGAACCAATTGCGGGACAAAATCACCATGAACGCGGCCGGGCCGCTCCAAGTGTCAATAAGTAGGTCGCCTTCCCCCAAGCTGGAGCTGAGGGCAAACCAGGCGCCCCTTGCCGACCCAACTGTGGCAAACTTGAAGATGAGCCCACCGCGAAAATTCACCGACTCCCACTATCTGCTGCAAGAAGAGAACAACATCAATCCCCACCTCCAACCTAGCTCGGGAAACCGACCCCACACAACAACCAACATCAACACAACGAGGAAGTACAACAACTTTGTGGCGAGCCACAATTCAAACCAAGCTTTCAACAACGCATTCAACATCTTGGATTTGGACAGCGGAGGGGGCAGCAGCCCAAAGTACAGGTGAGTGAGCGAATTTAGCAGCCTTGATGAAGACTCGAGACTACTAAACTAACCCACCCACTTCGTTTGGCTCGCTCGCCTCCCCCCTACTTCATTAAAAATGCGCACAATCTCGCTTCGCTCGGCGCACAGCGTCAACTACTTCGGCGTGCACCGGGGAAAGATTGGGGTTTTGAGCCAGACACGCAGCATTCCTGTGGTTCCTGGCGGGATGGAAGAGATTGTGCCGAGTGGGAGTGGCCGCCGGAGGGGGAAGGTGGCCAGCGCAAACGCGAAATTTAGAACTCAAAGCCATGGCAGCCCCCACACCGTCAGCAAGGTCTCCTTCACAAACAACCCACCTCAATCCCCCCCCTCCCCAACCACCCCCTTCGGGCAGCGCTACGGCAACACTGAAATCCCCCCAAACGTCAAGCTGGATAGCAAGTACAGGTTGTTGGCTACCAAGGGCAATCTCTACAACAGCTTGAAGGACCACAAAATCGACAACTACAGCTTAAACTCGCCGACGAACACCGCAAACACAATAGATAAATCACCCAACAACCGAAGTGTCTCTCCCCTTCACATGGAAGGTGAGCGAGCGGAGCGAGCAGCGAGCGAAGCGAAGCGAAGCGAAGTGAGCTAGTCACAACTAGTATACGATTTTAAGCTCAACGCAATTCAATTTGTTATGCGCCTCGCTTCGCTCGGCGCTTCGCTCGACGCATTGCAGGCTTTGATGACGACGATACGTCAATTGGATCCCAAATCAGTCACATTTCCCAAACAAACTTTACACAAAACCTCCAATTAAACGCCCCAGGTGAGTGAGCGAAGCGAGCGAGCCTTGGGAAGAAGAGCATACTCGCGATGGATCTCGCGAAATGGCTGCAGACATAACGGCTACATCCACCACTACTACTGAACTAACTCACTCGATTTGTTTGGCTCGCTCGCCTCCCAAAATGCGCCTCGCTTCGCTCGGCGCAGACCCTCGCACCCCCCTTATGCGTCCCCCGGACGGCCATTCCAATCCCAAAACAAAACACAACTCCAGATCTGGATCCCCCAATTCCAATTCACGCTCACAGCAACACCCCGACGATACCCGCTCGGTCACTTCCCACTCACGTTCGGTCAACTCCCTCTCCCACTCGGTTGACCAGTCGGTCGACCGCACAATTTTTTCCTCCTCGACTCTTGGCGTCCCCCAGCCCGAGTACTACGACGACTACCTGCCCCACAGCGCTCTTCCTACCACCCGAAACTTGCTTTCCCGTCAGCAACCAACCAACATTAACAAACTTCTTCAGTGGGGGCAAAACGATTTCAACACCACAAACGAAATAAACCTAGACAGCGGCGGCGGCGGCGGCGGTTTGGGATTGACAACTTCTTACTCCTCGGACATTCAGCAGCAGGTGAGCAAACGAAGCGAGCGAGCCTTCTGACAGTAGATTGCGAGGCGACTAACCCACTCCTAATTCAACTCTTGCTCTCGTGCTTCGTTAAAAATGCGCCTCGCTTCGCTCGGCGCAGCAGCAGCAGCCCTTGAGCGATCTGAAGCAACGCAGCCAGTACGGCAACAACAGCGAGGACCGACAAGGAAATTTACCCTACCAAATCCATTCCGCCCCCCTCGGGTGGAAGCTCACCACCCCCGCGCGCAAGCGGTACGTTGAGGCAGCCGCGGCGTTGGCCGGCTACGACGACAACGAAGCGCTCCCCATGCCCAAAAAACTCTCCGAGCTCGCAGCCACGCTTAACCTCCCGAAGGAGTTCGACGGGCGGCTGCGGAGGGGATTGACCGGCCCGAGGCCGGGCGTAAAAATGAGGTGAGCGGAGTGGAGCGGAGTGGAGCGGAGTGGAGCGGAGTGGAGCGAGCCAACAGCAAAACTAACTCGAATCCATTAAAAATCAACACACACACTAGGATGTCCTCCGGCGTAAAGCGCCGTCAAAAAAACTCCGCCCTCAAGGCCCTCGAGCGGATAAAGGCGGGTGGTGGTGGAGGGCAGATAAAATTCAAGGGCATGCATGCCCACGTTGCGCAGCTCAAGAAGGTGGACAACAAGCTCAAGGTCATGGTAGGGGCGAGCAGCAGGCCAAGGCCATTGATTGACGGGGAGAATGGTGTGGGGAGCGGGAGCGCGGGGGGTAGAACTTTTTTGCAGCTGTACGAGGGTGGGGGGGAGGAGGAGGAGGAGGAGGAGGAGGATGGGGGGGAGGAGGAGGACTTCGTTGAGGCGGGAATTAGAGCAGAAATGAAGCAGGCAAGGAGCTCAACTGCGACGGCGGGAGAGGGGGAGGGGGAGGGTGAATCGTATCTGAAAATGATGGAGCTGCGGCGGGATCGGGATCGTCCGGCTACAAGCGACGCGTGAACGGGAAGCGTGTGTAATAAATCTGTTGAACTCTGAAATAAAAAATCTATTCCTCTCTCTCTCTCTCTCTCTCTCTCAGTCAAACAGGCCACTGCTCGCCGCCGTGCTCCCCCGTCTATTTCCCACCGCCGGCTGATCGTCATCATCGTCAGAATCGTCGAACAGGCTCCCTCCTCCTCCCTTGCTCTTTACCTTTGCCGGAGCTGCTGCTGCTGCTGCTGAAGCCTTGGGCGGCAAGTTTTTTTTACCGCCGCCACCGCCGCCAAAGAGACCCCCGTCGTCGTCCGAATCTGAGTCAAATAGCCCTCCTCCCCCACCACTCTTCTTAACTGGAGCTGGCGCTGGCGCTGGCGCTGGCACCTGCGCCGGCGCCGGCGTTGGTTTCTCAGCCTCTGGCTCTGCCTTTTCCATTATCTTCGTCTCAGTCTTTGTCTTTGTCTTCACCGCTCCAAATCCGAACGGATCGTTGTCTTCCTCGTCGCTATCGTCGAACAGTCCTCCTCCTCCCCCCCCCCCTTCGCCACCGGAACTAGGCACATGTGCTGGCACAGGTGCTGTAACAACTGTTGCAACAACTGTTGCAACAACAGGTTCCGGTTCCGGTACTGGTTCTGGTTCCGGTACTGGTTCCGGCGTCGGCTCACTGCCAAACAACCCTCCCCCAGTGCCGCTTTCCTCCTTGACCTTCTCCTTCTCCCCCTTCTCCCCCTCCTCCTCCTCCCCCTGCTCCTCCACCCCCCCCACCCCCCTTGGGATCACCCCCCCCACAAAACTCCTCTTACTCGGCTTCCTCCTCCTCTTCCCCCCCACGCTCGCCCTATCCTTATGCGTCAAGCCATTGCCTGCGCCTGCGCCACCTCCGTCCTCCTCCCCCTGGCCTCCGCCAGAATCGCTCCTAGCCCTTGACTCCCTGATCCGAGCCAGCGAGGGGGGAGGCCCGGAACCGGGAAGGCCAATCGAACCAAGTGATGCCATTCTGGCCGCTAGGCCCGAAGAGATTTTAGGTGAAGGCTCAGGTTCAGGTTCAGGTTCAGGTTCAGGTTCAGGTTCAGGTTCGGGTTCGGGCTCGGGCTCGGGCTCGGACTCAGGTTGTGGTTGTGTTTTTGGTTGTGGCTGCGTTTGTGTCTGTGTTTTGAACGGATCGTCGTTCAAGTCGCTCTCCTCCTCATCCTCCTCCTCCTCCTCCTCCTCACTGTCACTATCAAACAAACTCGCCGATATCTTCTTCTTCTCGGGCTGCTGCTGCTGCTGCTGCTGCTGTACGGCTTCCTCCTCCTCCTCCTCCTCGCTGCTGGAGCCAAAAAGCCCGCCGCCACCGCCGGACGACTTCGTTTTCGAAGAGGGAGCGGGAGCGGGGCTTGCCGGCGGCGCAGGCTTCGGCTTAGCATCCTCCCCCCTTCCCCCGCCAAACTGCGTCGGCTTACTAAGCGGCGGAGATTCGTCTCCCCCCCCTCCCTTAGCCCTTACCCCCTCGGGCTCCTCCTCCGGCCCCTTGGCCACGGCCTTGCTGCTGCTGCTGCTGCTGCTGCTGCTGCTTCCAAAAAGCGCGTCGTCGTCGTCGTCGTCCGAATCGTCCTCGGAATCCGACCCGAACAGTCCCCCGAAGGTCGGCTTTGGCTTCGCCGCCGGTGGTGCCACTGCTGGTGCAGGCTTTGGGGGCGGAGCTGGTCGCGATGTTGGAACCTCGTTCTTCTCCTCCTCGTCGTCACTGCTGGTATCGTCCCCGTCAAAGAGCCCCCCCCCCCCCTCGCTCTTACTCTTCGCCCGAGTTTGTACGATCGGCTTGGCTTTCTCCTCCTTCTCCTCCTTCTCCTCCTTCTCCTTTTTCTCCACCTTAACGTCCTCGTCACCAAACAAGTCCCCCATCCCATCATTCGCGCTCGCATCGAACTTTGACTTGCTCGTCGTTGTCGGGGCGAAGAGGCCGTAGGGGTCGTCCGTTGCGCCGCTGCCGAAGAAGTCGTCTTCGTCTTCGTCTTCGTCGTTTGACGATGAATTCGAATTCGAATTAATAGATTTAGACACGGCGTTTTTGTCGCTGTCGCTGTTGTTGCTGATGTTGGTGGTGTTCCTCTCCACCTCCTCCTCCTCCTCGCTATCCTCACTATCCTCCATAACGCTACTAGCAACGCTCTCCTGGCTCAATTTCCTCCCCCCCTTCTTCCCCTTCTTCCCCTTCTTCCCCTTCTTCACACTCCCACTCACGCTGCTCGCCCCACTACTCGCCCTCCTCCTCCCAGCCTGCTTCATCTGACTCGCAATCTGGCTCCGCAGCCCTCCAACAGATGTCCTCGCCGTCGTTTCCGACTCCGACCCGCTACTATCACTGTCGTCGTCGTCGTCCATGGATATCTCCGACGCGACGGAAAGGGCCGTTGCGCGGGCGCCCGCTGGGCGGTAGGAGGGTTTTGACGGAGGAGGGGCGGAGGAGGAGTCCGAGTCCGAGCCGGAGTCCGAATCCGAGTCAGAGGTGTGTTGCTGTTTCAGTTTTTGTTGTTTCTTATTATTTGGGGATGGTTTAACGTACGAGTCGTCGTCGTCTGAGGAGTCGTCGTCGTCTGAAGAGTCGGCTTTTTTGCTGCGAATTGCCGCAGCCAAACCACCACCACGCTGCTGCGAGACTTCGCCGACGGCATTTTCTTCGTTGTCGTTGTCGTTGTCGTTGTCATTAGCTTTAGTAGCCTCAGCGACAAAACCCTCGTCGGACTCTTGGGAGACGTCGTCGTCGTCGCCTAGGCCTGCCTCCAGGCTGTTTACGAACCTAACGGGGGAGGGGAAGAAATGGGAGAGAGAGTTTACAATTTTTGTGTTAGATTTTGGAAAACACACACTTTTACAACAACCACAACAACAACAACAACAACAACAACAACAACAACAACAAACTCACTCTTCGCTCCCAACCACAAACGGCAACGCCCTAGAATTGAACAGGTCCGCCTCGACCGCATCGTAGAAGTAGCAGCAGTCGCCGCTATCGCCATTATCCCCCCCTTCAACCGGCTCCAAGAAAGCCATTTCCAACGCCTTCATCCCCTCCTCCACTGCAGTCTTCTCGACCGTAGCCCTGTCCATCTTGGGCTGTTGATCGGCCTCGGCGTCTAAACCCGCCTCCTTCCCCACCTCCTCCCCCCCTTCGCCTTCATCGTCCTCGTCGTCACTGTGCTCGTCGTAAACCCTGTTCTCAACAAACTGCTGGTCGCTAAGCATAAGCAGCTCATTCACGGTGTTCCGAAGGCTGCAGTGGGCCTGGTTGGCCTCGTGGGAGAGGTCGATCAGGGCGTTTGCGGTCGCGTTTGCGGAGGTTTGGAAGGACTCAGAGAGGAGGGTTAGGTGGTTTATTAGGGAGAAGTCAGAGGAAAGGCTCCAAGAAGGGACTTGGGAGTGGAGGGCCGATTGGGATGCGGATAGGGATTGAGATTGGGGGGGGGGGGATGAGGGTTCATTGGGGGGGGAGCTAGTGGGGGTGTCTGGTTCCATGATTTAAAGAAAGTGTGTGTGACAAGATATCTTGAAAATTAATGAAAAATCTTTAGTTGTTTCATATGCTATATGCTATAGCATAGCATAGTCCTCATATTTATATTGCATAGCTTATATGCTACATAGCATACGTTATTAAAATTAGGAATAAATATAATGGCCCTTATAAACACGTGCCCAACCAGCAACGAGCTCGCTCTTCACAACTTTCACAACACAACCTATCAACGGCAACGAAGATAACAGCCAATGTATTGAGCAATGCGGCAATCTCAACTCAACAATGGCTACTCCACAGTCCTTGAAGAGCGGACTCTGAGTCGGCGAACTTGGCCCTTCAGAGGGTAGGTGGATTGGAGGCTATCGAGAGCAGTCTCACTGACGATTTCGTTTGGCAAGATGGATCTGACTTCATTTACAGCAACTGGCATGTTGGCGAACCAAACAATCTTTTTGGTGCAGAAAATTGATTAGGTGCCGGGGCCTCAGGCTGAAAGGATGCACAGTGCACAAAGAAATTCAATTGAATTGCCTGTGCCAAGGTGAAACATGCTAGGCGCTGGGGGAAAGGCATTGGCGTATTTATGTTCCTAGATCTGTTGGTGATTTTCTTATTGATGGTTTCGTGTCTTATTTCGTTACCTTCATGACGTTGTACATCCAGATTACCTTCCTGCAAATTCTGACGAGGGGTCATGTTGCAACAATTCACCAACTGGGAGATAAAATAATTTTAGCGGCTTTGAGGGAAGGGAAAGACCGAACGATGGAAGAAGAAATAGATGATGCTGTGACTGAGCACGCGGATATGATGAGTTTCTCGAATAAAACCGTGGGGGCGTCGCTGTATGCACTCCTGCTCGGTCTGGTCGGGGGTGTTGCTGCGATGGTGTCAGTTTGCATCATTTTCCTCGAGATAGGTAGCACGGAAGCGTTAGCGTTCATCGTTGTGTTCGTGTGTGCGGCAGTTGGCATTGGCCTCCTTGCGAGTGCCGCGTCCTTCGTGAACCTGCTCTCAAGTCCCGGTCAGAACTACAACATCTTCTTGAACTCACTTGCGAGCGCAACCATGTGCCAGGCGAGCAACAAGGCGTTTGGGGAATGGCCGTCCAGTCGATGATGGCCGTCCAGTCGATGTTCGCCTCGGGTGAACGACGGAAGGAGCACGTGTGGGTCCTGCTCGCTTACCCAGTTGATGACACGCTCGTGTGGGGAACGTTGACTTACTTAGTGGGCGGCCTTGCTCCAAATAAATATATATAAAGAAAGATTGTGGTTACCATGCAAAAAATAAACTAAAGATAATCTATTTTTGACTGCGAATGCCACCCCCCTTCCCCTCCCCCACCTCCAACACTAAATTGTCCACATCCACAACCTCCTTCTCCCCCAGTCGCCCTTTGGTTCGTCCAACAATTCCAGCAATGTGCTTTGTCGCAGCCAGCGAAATCAAGTTCGTCACATGCTTAGTGCTCTCAATGGCATTTGCGTTAGTTGTGGTTTCTCCTTCATTGTCATTGTCGGCCGGCGCACACCCTGCCAGCGTGCACCCTTGCGACTCTAATAGGTGGAGGATGTACTCCTGTGGAATAGTAGCTGCTGGGTCAAAGCCGGCCGGTGGGTTGTAAAGAGCCATCAATAAATCAGCCAGAATTTGATCCTCCCGTTTCACGTATTGGTTGCTTGTGGGAGGGGGGTCATCGACGTACATAAGCCGGTAACTAACCGCCTAAGACGCCTTGAAATTTGGATTTTTTTTCAAAGTTTCCTCAGCTTCGTTCATAAGGTCTCCACAGCGACATATTACAAGGTTCTCACCAGGTTTTTTCTCATCAGAATTAATACCCAAAGCACGTCATCCACAACGACACAACATGCCCCCCAAAGTTATTTTCAAGTCAATTCGTAGTTCCCAGGCTGAAGCTCCCCACAGTTCATTCTTCTTAGATGGAGTATCCTCCCTCTTGCCGTCACTCTCCCAAGACTTTCGCAAACAAGCCATAACTGGCAACCTAAAGTCCAAGGGCATAATTTTGAATGAGAACCGAGCAAATCAATCCTCTCACTCTGCAAGCTTTCACTCGATTCCCCTCCCCCCCAAAAACTCCTCCTCCTCCAACTCCTCCACACCCACCTCCTCCTCCTCCTCCTCCTCCTCCTCCTCCACTACCCTCATCACAACCCTCACCCACTCCCTGTCGTTCCTGCTTACAATAATATCGTTCGTCGGCCTCCTAATCCTTCTGTCCCTCCTGTACGCCATAGTCCGCCCCTTCTCCCGGTCCTACTACCGCCACCTGGCCCAGTCGGTCGGTGCTGCTATGTTCCTCGATGCGATGGCCGTGGTCCTCCCAAACAGCCGAATTTGCATCACCGGCGACTCGGATGTCCCGGCCGCCTTTGGCACTGCGATCATGGTCTCGAACCACTTTGCCGAGGCCGACTGGTGGGTGATCCTGATGCTGTGCCGGTGCATCGGGCTCAAGGGCTCGGTGAAGCTCTTTCTCCACAAAAGCCTGCACAGGACTCCCTTCCTGGGCCGAATTTTCAGGCTCTTGGACTACCCCTTCCTGGGCGACAGCTGGATCCGCTACAGGGCGAGGCTGCTGGCCTTCTTGAAGACCTTCAACGAGGACACCAACCCGGCGTTGTTCCTGCTTTTCCCCGAGGGGGGGGAGTTGAGCCAGGAGAACATCAGGCAGAGCATCGAGTTTGCCAAGCGCGAGGGGCGGCCAAATTTGAAGCACTTGCTGCTGCCGAGGACAACGGGCTTCAACGCAAGTCTGGATGCGCTCAGGGCGAGTCATCCTGTAGTGTACGACTTGACCGTTGCGTATAAAGGATACAAGGGCAAAATTCCCAAAATCGAGGAGAAACCCAGCCTCCCAAAACTTTGGGAAATCATCACAACGAGAGCCCCCGAAGAGGTCCACGTCCGAATCAAGCGTTACAGGTGAGTCCATCCAGTCCAGTCCAATCCATTCCGCCAATGATGAGAACCCATCCAATCATAGACCTGTTCTTAACGTGATCAGTTTGTTTTGAAAAGAACGAGCTACAATCCGAACCGTGTAGAGACATGAGATGCACCACCAACTTAGGCTAAAAAAGGACCCAACACCAATTGTCCATTCATTTTTTTCAACTCGCCCAACTAACTCCCACACTCGTGATGATCAGCCTCGACGAGGTGCTCCAAGACGCGGCGTGGCTGGACAAGCAGTGGGCGGGAAAAGACCGGCTGCTGGACCACTTTTCGCGCCACCAAAAGTTCCCAATCGACTCAAGAGGATTTGGCAACCTGAAGGAGTTCAACACAAAGAGGCACGCTGTCATCAGCAGCTTTACGAGCTTGGGGAGGCTGACTGGGATCATCTTCACCGTGCCGGTTATGTTCTTGGTGAGCATCCCGGTCGCTTGGATCACTCTTTGGGTATGGATTTGGGTCAAGGCTTTTAGATTGGTGGCTGGGATGGACACCGAAGTGTTTGGGGTGGACGTTGGGCGGTACGTGGGGCGGGGGGAGGTTAGGACAGGGGGGGAGCTGGACATGGACATGGACATGGACATGGACATGGACGGCAGCCGGCACACTAGAGGGACGGGGAGCCAGCAAACGCCAACCTTTCCGAACACCCCCTTCGCCAGTCCGAGGCTGCACGCGAGCTGGCACAACGTTGGCAATGATGTGACCTCGCTGAATTTGGATGAGGATAATATAAAATGAAGTAGCTCAAAGAGAAAAAGTTTTGATCTAATGAATTTTCGCAGTTACAGGAACTCCAGCACAACGCTGGTTGGTCCGTCACCAGCACCGTTCTCCTGGATGCACCGGTTTAGGAAGTGCATCCCATTGTGCAAAACCCGTAAATCTGCCTCACTCGCTGGCGGACTTGTCGGCGCCTTGCACATCTTCTTGTGCTTCTTCCACGCTGACTTTTGGCACTCGGCCGAGCAGTAGAACGTGCGTTTGCACCGAGCGCACGGTTTGGCGGGGGTGGAGCTGCAGACATCGCACTTGCGAGTCGGCTCGAGGACGGCCTCAATTTCAACCAGCTCAGCCTTGTCGTACTTCATGTGCTTGATGAACTGGCAGACGGTGTTGTAGGGGCCGTAGATCTCGTGGTGCTTGGAGGGGAGGGATCGGAGGAGGAAGGTGGGGAAGGGGGTGGAGGAGATGTACTTGGGGGTGAGGCGGAGAACCTTTCGGATTTCTCTGCACGCATTGAATTGGGGGTGCTCGGCAAATTCGAGCATTGTGCGGCCCTGGATGTTTTTATCGGTAAGGGAAAGGGGGTGCCGATGGATCATTCGAAGAGCAAGAAACACGAGGGAGTCGCTGTATTGCTGGCTGCAGCAAGCAATACATCGAAGAAGATAAGAATTCCTGTATTTGAGCACTTCACGCACCAACTCGTCATCGCGCTCATTGAAGAACTTGTGACAGTCTGCATACGATCGTGAGCTGATCCACACAATCATCTCACCCCACCAATAAGCCACTGGTGCGTACAAGCGGCGCATCTCCTTTAAACCCAACGAACGAACTTCCTCGGGAGTGAGGGAGAGCAAGCCTATGATCTCAGCACAGGCTCCACTCCTACGGGCAATGTCGAGGGGAGTTTCGCCTTTATTGTCTCGTGTGATGAGGGCTTTTGGATTCAAGCCAATCGAATCCACGCCCACAAAGGCAAGAGTATGTGTGTGTGTCTGAGCTTTCGCTGCCATCCAATGATGTGGCAGTCGTCCATGCTCATCTCTCTCCTTGTACTTTCTCACCAGCAAATCTATGTCCTTATCTGGGTGATATATGGTTTCTTCTACCGCAAACCAATCACGCTTCTTGAGCCACTTGTGGTGCTCATTGGAAGGCATAAAGATATGCTCGTGAAAAGAACTCAAACGAGAATGAGGAGAATGTCAGAGGTGAGTTGCTGGGGCAAGGTAGGAGAATTGGGGTTAGTATGGTGTGCTGGGGTGGCGTTTAGGGCAGTCAGTGGTTACCTGAAGGGGACAAATGACAATTTTACTCCGAAGTTTGAATTTACGTCTGTTTAACATTTGACCTCCCCTTTGACCTCCCCACAGCGAGAATCAATCTCTAAATTTAATTTGGCCCGATGTTGTCGAACAAACCATTGCCGGTTTTCGTCTCCAAAGAATCTGATCCAAACGGGAGTTTCCACAAGGCATCCAAGCTAACTTGGGATGAGGAGGCAATAACAGAGCATAACATTCTCCGTGGGACGCGGCAGAAGATCGACGAGCCCGACACCCCCTTCACAACTTACGAAGAGGCGAAGGACGATCCTGAAGCGTTTAGTCTTGACGATGACGGTGTTGAAGGTGGCACATCAACATCCACATCAACATCCACATCCACCACCGCGCACAGCCTCAGCTTCGACATCGGCTCGGCTTCTGCTGACTCTGGTGGTTCCTCGTTAACAGGCTCCTCCCTCCCCAAGTCCCCTTCAGAAACGCCCACCCTCGCACACCAAAACTCCCTCCAAACGAACCTCTCCGAGCTGAACATGAAGCTCTCAAAGGTCGCCAGCGACGGGGAACTGTCCCCACTCACAACCGTCGGAATGGAGGTAGATTGCGAGGAGGAGAAGGAGAAGGAGTTCAGTAAGAAGCGAGGGGCGCACTATAACGAGTTTGAGGTGATGAAGAGGATGAGGGAGCAGATGGCGAGGGAGGATGCCGATGAGGAGGAGGAGGAGGAGGAGGAGGAGGAGGAGGATGAGATGAATGAATGATGAATGAATGTTTAGATTGTGGGGTGGTAGAGATATGGGAAATAGGAAAAATTACTTCAAACTTTGTAGATTTACTTTTTTCATTCTTGCTGTTGCTGTTGCTGCTGCTGTTGCTGCCGCGAATTTTTGAAATTTTCGCAGCGAGTCCTCCAACATCTGTCTAGTTATGATCACTTCTCCTTCCCTTTCCTCCCCCCCCCC
>BRYC01000038.1:51676-65055 GCA_030267985.1 Parmales sp. scaly parma | reverse complement strand
TCCTCCGATTTCTGCGCGAAACCCCCCAACCGCCCCTCCCCCCCCACTTCCACTCCCACTCCCACTCACGCTCCCGCTCCCGCTCCCATCCCGCTCCCAGTCCGGATGTCCGGTCTTCTCGCCCCCAACGACTCCAGTTCCTCCGACAGCGAACAAAACCGGGAAGGTGGTTGAGGTTGAGGGCGAGTACGTTATTTCGATGGAGGGGTGTCCGGGAAGGTGCAGGTGCGGGGAAAAGATGTTGGAGGCGCGTGGGACGCTTATGAAGAGCGTTTTGAGAACTTTTCCCTCCTCCTCTTGCTCATGCTCTTGCTCTTGTTGTTGCTCTTGTTGTTGCTCCATCGCCTCCCAGTTGCCCCCCCCCTTTACCCAACCAACCTCCCGCAACCCACAAATACCCATAAGTCCTCCCATCCCCCCAAAGAAAATTACTGCGCCGAGCGAGCCAAACAAATTGAGTGAAATTATGTTAGTTCAGTAGTGGATGAAGCAATTATGTCTGTAGCCACTCGCTCACCTCCAAAGTACTCCACATCAAACAACAACGTCCCTCCAACAACAAACACAAATATTCCAAGCGTCGTGGACATTTCCTCCCAGCTGCGCCGAGCGAAAAGGGTGGGTTAGCTTAGTAGGGATGTAGTTTCGCGCACTTCACGCTTCGCTCGTTCACCTAACAATCCTCTCCACGCTGCCCCCCAGTCGCTTAACCGTTCCTATGTGGCTCGTCAGGCGGGTGATTGCATTTCGAGTAAGACTCGGGGTAAAGGGCTGGGAGTAGCTCTGCCTCGGTGGAACAACTGCGCATGGTCCACTTGGGTCGAGAAATTTTCCGCATTCCTCGACGTATTTGTAAGAAAGCGAAATGAGCCCCGTTACCGCGTTGTTTTCCCCCTTCTTCTCTCCCTGAATGGTAAAAAATAAATATGCAGTTTCGTTAGTATTGGTGAGATGAGACTGACTGAGTGAGATGAGATGAGACGAGACTCACCTCCCCCTCACCCTCCCCCTCCATCCTCGGCACCCTCAAAATTCCAAGCACCTCCTCCTCCTCCGTTGTTGCTCCTCCTCCTCCTCTCAACTCCCGCCTCAGCAGCCCCCAAATTCCAGTCCCCTTCCTTCTGCGCCGAGCGAGCAAAAATAGTTGAGTAGGTTAGTTCAATAGTGGAGGTAGCCGAGAGCGGAGACGGAATGAAACTCACCTCCCCCTCCCCCCCCCCCTCACTTCCTCCAAAACCCTCGCCCTCTCCTTCCCCCCCAACCGCCCCCCCCCACCCCCCATGTAGTACTCGCCGACGCAAACGTCCCTCTTGGCGTCAAAAACAGACAACGTTACCGTATTGTCGTAGCTTGACAGGTTGATAGTGGTATTGATGGGGGATGAAAAAATCGTCGTGGGAACGGCGTGATCGTCAACCATCTCAATTCCGCTGCGAACTGTCCGAGTTCGCAGCGGAATACTCTGCTTTTCCCCGCTGCGCAGTAGCGATCGAAGCGGCGAGCGAAGCAAATTAGTCACAAATATATGGTTCACAGCTCGCTCGCTCGCGGCTCACTCACCTGACATCCACCCGCACGTAGAATTCCTCCCCCCCTTCCCACTTCCCCTCACCCTCCCCCATCAATTTCTGTCCAAAGTTTGACTTCAAAATTTCCTCCGCGGTCATCGCTTGCACCCCCAACGAGGTGGTCAAAAGCTTTGAACTCGTCAATGCCAGCAACGGAAGGTGGTGGGTTCGGTTGATTTTTAGCCTTAGGGAGCCAATTTTTGGCCTCTCCTTCCCGTCCACAACCGGTTCATCCGCAACAACAGCAACAGGCTTCTCCCTGGCTACAACCTTGCCAAGTGGTGAGCCTGTCAAATCCTCTAGTGGCAATAAAAAATCCTCCTCCTCCGCCCCCCCCTCCTCCCCAACCCCCCTGTCAACGAACAAGCCAACTTTCCTCCCCAATCCCCCTCTTCCCTCCCGAACAACCTTCCCGCACGCCTCACTCCCGCACTTCCACCGCTTCTCGGCCTCCTCCCCGCACAGCTTAGCCTGGCAGACGTCTAAAAGGCACGACTCACACCTGTACCCTGGGCGCACGAAGCGGAGGAGGAGGAGGTTGCACACCGGGCAGAAGGACGGCGAGTTGTGGGTGTGGAGTCGGAACAGGTGGAAAGGATTGTTGGGATTGTTGGTGGTGGTAACTTCGATCATTTTTGTTTTTTCGGGGGGCGAGAATGTAGAGTTAGAAGCAGAGTTGAAGTTGCTGTGCGGTTTGTGGTGGCGGTTTCGGAGACTTGTGAGTGGGAGTGGGAGAGGGAGAGATTGGTTTTGTAGATGGCTGGAATGTGATTGGTTCGGGGGGGCGGAATTCGCGAAGTGAACCGTTTTGGTGGCCGTGGGTGTCACCAGAATTTCCTCCGAGTCTGAATCTGATTCTGATTCTACGTCAACTTCTACATCTTCATCTTCATCTTCATCCACGTCTACCAAGCACACAGCCACCCTGACGGCCCCAATCCCAAATTCACCACCACCCCAGATGACATCGAACTCGCCCCCAAGCCACTCGTCGTTGAAGGTGAAGCACGAATCGAGGGGAAGGTGCGATTTCAGCACTACCGGTTGGGCAGCTGACGTGTTGAGTATGAAACGGAGGTGAATCATTGGGAAGGAGGTGGAGGTGGAGGTGTGGTTGTAGGATAGGGGAAGGGAGGGGAAGTTAAGGGTGGTTGCATCAACATCGAGATCGTACGTTTTTGTTGGCGATGAATCGGAGGAGTTTGGGACCGAAAAGTGGATTATTGTTTTCACCGTGGATGAGGCTGGGAGGGGGGGGAGTTGGGGGGGGAGAGAGAGGGAGAGGAGCTTCAAAGAGATTTTGCAGGACCGGTTGTGATTGGCTGTGGTGGCTGAATTGGAGATGGAGTTGGAGTTGGAGTTGGAGATGGGCGTGAAGATGTTGTTGTTCTGGGGAGAAGGGGGGGGGGCAGGGGCTGATGACGGTGACGGTGGCGGTGACAAAGCCTCCGCTAGCTGCTTCTCAGGGGATGCAGCAATTACAGCATCCACATCAATGCTGATATTGACCTCATCAAGGTCATCAAGATCGTAATCAGAGGCACCAATAACACCAGCGGCGGTAGTAGTAGCGCCGGTGGCTGCACTATTAGCATTCAAGGAGAGCCTGACTGGTTCCAAACTCAGGCTGGATGATTCTTTGGCCTGAGGTGCTCGCTTATCGAGTCGATTTGGCGAAGCAGCCTCTGCATCCAAAGCCTTCTCGATATTCGTTAGCAAGTTGGATAGGAATGATGTCATAATAACAGCATAACAGCGCGTTCGGAGGAGGCGGAATTTGAAATTTTGACTAAATTCGTAAATTCCACTATTCTCTGAGTATCATTTTGTACGTTGCTAACTAATGACTTGACTTTGACTTAAGACTGGACTTGACTTGAGCTCAGCAAATCATTTCTTCTTCCCTCTTTTCCGAATAGAATGGAATTCGTAGTGAAACAGATCATAGTGGGAGAGCAAAAGACATACATCGTTCTTCAGAATGAGAATGGGCCTTGCCCTCTTCTTGCAATCTCTAATTGCCTGCTTCTCAGGGATTCAATCGCGCTCCCGGCGAAGAATAGGAACTCGAGGACAATCACTCTTGAGGAAATCATTGGCATTTTGGCCAACCTTGCCCTTACAAAGACTGATGTTGCTTCGAGCTTCTCTCTGAACGAGATTCTCACGCTCATGCCGAGCCTGGCTCGAGGCCTTGACGTGAACGTCAAGTTTCACGCTGGGGTCTCCGGCTTCGAGTTTACCGACCAGATTACGGCGTTCGACTTCTTCGGCGTTTCCCTGGTTCACGGCTGGTTGAACGATCCCCAGGACGAAATGACGGCTAACGCGATTGGTGGCAGGAGCTACAACCAGCTGATTGAGCAGCAGTGTTTGGAGAGTGATTTGCGTTTAGAATTGGAAGGAAAGGAAAAGGAAAAGGAAAAGGAAAAGGAAGGTGAAGAGGGAAAGGAAAAGCTTTGCACACTTGCGGAGGAGTTGAACACGATACATCTCGTGAAAACCTTCCTGAACTCCACACGCTCCCAGCTGACTTACTATGGACTGCAAGAGCTCCACGGGAAGTTGCCAACCCTCAGCTACAGCGTGCTATTTCGAAACAACCATTTCTCTACGTGCTTCTTCAATGACGAATCGCTCTTCCTGCTGTGTACCGACGAAGGTTACCTTACCGGAAACATTGTGTGGGAGAAGTTGGGCGACATTGATGGTGATAGCGAATACGTGGATGGATTCTTTGTGGCGGCGAGGGTTGATGGGGGTGGAGTCAATCCGTTCTCCGAACACGATGAGGATTTGGCAAAGGCCATCACTGAGTCCTACGCGGACAACGTCCAGGGTAGTGGGGGGGGGGAGGATGAGCACATGGCCGTCGGAACAATGGTCGCGATGCCAGAGGAAGGGGGGACGGGAACGGGAGCGGAACAATTACGTAGTGATGAGACATTTGTCAGAAATTTGGTAGAACAGGAGCAGCGGGCGCAGCAACAGCAGCAGCAACGGGTACAGCAGCAGCAGCAGCAGCAGCAAAGGGTACAGCAGCAACAGCAACGCGAACAGCAGAAGAGCAATTGCAATATTTGTTAGAATAACATCAAGTAGAAGTTTGGTTTTTCAAAAGACAAAATCATTGTTAATGTTACTCTTCATCCGGGGACTAGGGTATCTGGGATGTGTGCTTGTTGAACGCGAGGCACAACAATATCTCGTTCAGATGATGCAGGTTCTGGTCGTCTGACGGGTTCTCAAACGAAATCAGAATTTGTTTCACCTTGTTGATTTTGTTCTTCACGAACGTTATTTCAACTTCTTCCTCCCTTCCCCTCATGTCATTACCGTACAGAGAATCGTACGGCGGCAAGACACTCAAGTAAACCCTTGTTGGATAACCATCCTCAAGGTTGTTGTCACCAAACAATTCCTCGTGCTCGAAAACTCTGACGAATTCGCCTGTCGACTCACAATATCCGAGCAAAGTCATTGTCAGCTCCTCCTCCTCCTCCTCCTCACCCGACGACGACAAGGATGACGATGATTCAAGTCTCTTGATCAACACCGCCTTGAGCCCAATTTTGTCCAAGTTTCGTTTCGCGCACTCCTTTCGGAGTTCTGCCACCTTCATGGATTTGAAATTTATTTCAGGAGAGTCACTGTCGCCGTCAGTGTCACTGTCACTGTCTCTGTCACTGTCACTGTCAACGTCAATCGAGGTGACCGAGGAGGGGGAGGAAGAGGTTTGCAAGCGCTTCACAAGCACTGCCTTGAGGCCCTTTTCGTCCAAATTCCGTTTCGCACACTCGGCCCGAAGTTCGGCCACCTTGAGCTTGGTGAAGTCGATGGGGGTTGGGGGGGGGGGGTCTACCCGAGTCTTCTTCGGGCTGGGGGCTGCAACTTCCTCCTCCTCCTCCTCCTCCGCCTCCTCCTCCTCCTCCTTCATCTCTCCGCATATCGCCGCCACCAGCGCGTTGGAAAGTTTACCAACGCTCACCAATTTGTCGCCATCCAACTTCAGCCGAACGTCATGCTCTCCAATCGTGAAGCTAAACTGAAAGTTCTCGACGTTCGTTCCGAAATCCCCAGCCCCCCCGCCGCTCAGCGGGTCGCAGATTGCCAGCAGCTCTTCGACGTCAGTCACGTCTTGAGGGACGCAACAAAACAGGGCCTCGCGAGCAACTGCATACCTCATGGCCGCTCCTGAACACAGGGTCCGGATTTCCTTACTCAGAACAGCGAGAGTGGAGAGGGTAACATAATCGCACCGAGCGAACTGCGCGATTTCGGAGATCATCTCGAGAGGCATGAGCCCAAGCCAGTTTACGCCTCCGAACAGCTTTTTCTGCTTCTTCTTCTGCTTCTTCGAAGTCGTCGCACCGGGTAGTCTCCTGGGGCTGATCCAGGAATCAAACGCCTTCTGATGCAGCAGAACGAGAAAGTCGTCCACGGTGAGGTGGTACTGGCGTTTCGAACGAAACCCGCCCGAGCACATGAAACGAAAATAAAGTCCGGAAGATCTGTCGAATGTTGCACAAGATGAGAGGTCCTTGGTACATGTCGTGTTGTCCTGAAAGCAGTCCATGACAGACGACAAATATGGCAAGAATCGGTGAACATTCTGTGACTCGTGACAATCTCCGTACTCAACATCCGAGTATAGATAGTAATCCTCGTGTCTTGTGTCTTCCTGGCGAATAAGGCGCGCGCAGTGGATCACCTGGGTATACCCAGTTGTATGAGTAGCAGTGATGCGAATGGTTGGGTTTTCGCCCCCGCTCTCGCTCCCGCTCTCGCTCCTGCTCTCACTCTCGCTCTCGATAATGGAGGAAAGGGTGCTGTGAAGGTTTTTGTGGAAGGATGTTGTTGGAGCAACTAACGACATTGCTTTGTAAGGCCCTGGATTATGTGAATAATATCTCTCATTTTCGTCATACGGGAGTTCAGTAATGCTAAGTGTGAGTTGGACTGCTTCACTTCTATCCACCGTTGCAAAGAATTTCCACAAGGCTAAGTCAAATGTTATGGGCAACGACACAGGGGTTCCCCTGGGCAAAATTGTTCGATCAGTACCCTCGGTCCTGGAATCCATTGGAGAATAGAATTTAGTCATTTTGGCACGTGTGGGTCAAATGAGTTTTGCCTATGGTATACTGCTATACTATATATAGTCTTTCGAAAAAATGAAAAAAAGTAAAAAACTTTTTTCCTTTCCGTAAAATGTCCAAGTCCTCTCACGATGCCGTGCTACTCTTCGAACTACCCAATTGCACAACCTGTCCAAGCACAGCCCTTTGAACCCTCTATAACAATAATGCCAAATCAGATGCCAATGCAAATGCAGCAACCAATTCAAATACAAGTCCCCATTGTCATGCAGGCACCACAGCCGGCAATGCTTGACTTTCGAGCTCCGGCGGAACAAAACAAAGCAGCCTCAACGCGCTCAGAAATAGACGAGGGGTTTTGGACTCTGGCTGTGGCCTGCTCGTGCTGCATTCTCGCCCCAGCTTATATTTGGGTCCACAACGCGAAGGAGGACACTGGTTGGGAGGCTCCTTGCTGCGTGAATATGAATCGGCCGTGTCCAGAAGGCTGCTGACGAGCCTAATAGATAAAGACACTGGTTGGGAGGCTCCTTGCTGCGTGAATATGAATCGGCCGTGTCCAGAAGGCTGCTGACGAGCCTAATAGATAAAAAGTAGATTAAATTCCATGTTAACCGTCTCCCTCTCTCTCCCCCAACCTCTTTATTCACGCATGGGGGACGACTTTGCTCTTGCTATAGTTCGGGTGATTTTCATCCTCCTCGTCGTCCCCATTCCAATTCCCATTCCCACCATCACCATCGACCGCACTCTCAAAGCCACTCGCAAGCTCAAACTCGCTCCCGAGCTCGCTGGCCAAGCTTCCCTCGCTTGCATAGGAACTCGTCCCACTACTCTCTGAACTCAGGAAATCGCTGCCCATTGCGCTGCTCGCAGCACTGCTTCCACCCACGCTACTACCATAGCTCCCACTTCCGGTGCTGCTCCCTCCCACGCTACTCCCGGTGCTGCTGCTGTTCTTGCTGTTGCTGCTGCTGCTGTTCTTGCTGCTGTTGCTGTTACTTTTGCTGCTGTTACTTTTGCTGCTGCCCTTGCTCGTCCGCCCGGTGCTCGCTCGGCTTCTACTCGCGCTGCTTCCCATCGTACTCCTGACCTTCTCAATCAGTCTTGTGGTGTACTGAGTGGAATAATGTTAGTTTAGCAGTGGCTCGGCGGCGTTTATGTGTCCTCGTCTTCCGTCTTCCGCAAGGCAAGTCTCGCTCGCTTCGCTCGCTCACCTTTTTCTTTCCCGGCTGGTTCGCATAAAGAATCGCCCACCCACCGATCCATGGCCCGGCGATCGCCCACCACTGAGGAATGTAGTCGCAGGGCGGGATGCTGACGTTGTTCGTGCGGCACCTCTCGTCGTCGGTGAAGACGCAGGCCGTTAGAATCGATGTGACTCGCCCAAACGAGAAGAAAAAGTACATGCTCATGCACACCCTCATAAACCGCTTAATCTTCTTCAGCTCTTGGCTCTCTTCCGCATCCTTTGTGTTCCCCTTGAGCATTCTCTTGATTTTGTTGCCGTAATTCAGGGAAATCAAAAAGTACACTACAGTCTGCTGTAAGGAGATGACCTGTATGTTTCGATAGATATAGATTAGTAATTAAGTGGTGCAGCGAGCGAGCATGGTTGCTTCGCTTGCGTCGCTTCACGTCACGCACGTGACGTGACGTGACGTCACAACTCTCACCTGCTTCCAAATATTCACTTGATTGTTAATTCCGAAGCTGTAGTTGAGCGCGTCCCCGCTCCGAAACTCGTACTGCGCCAGAATGATCTCCGAGAAGTACAGAATGCTGTACTCAAATCGCGCAAGCCACTTGGCCCAGGGAGGCGTGCGCCTCTTCTGCCCGCCGTCGACAACGGTGATCCAGCTGGTCGCTAAAATCATCAAAATGTGGTTGGGGATGACCGCAAGGAACCCAATCAGCGTTGTCCTGCTAATCAAGTACTGGGAGTAGAGAGGAATGGTGTCTCTGTACGCGTTTGGGTCCAGGGCGAACACGGTGCAAACGCAGGCCATGAAAAGGTTGATAAACAAAAGCTTCTCCCCTATGTTCAAATTGCTCGGCAAAAGCCAAGTCAATCCCTTCTTCGCTTTTTTACCTTTCATCTCGTTGAAGACCTTCAGAAAGTAGATGCAAACCGGAATTGCAAGACTACTAATGATGCAATATCGCATGCACATCGCGTCATATGAATTCCAACCTTTCCCGAAGGCTATGAGTTGGTTAGTTTAGTTTAGTTTAGTTTAGTTTAGTTTAGTGGTAGTGCCTGCCAGCCGTAATTCGCTCACCATCGTGGATCAGCAAAGAGCAATCGTTCGGCACCACATCGGCGAACCAGTCCTCCCCGCTCTCGCCATTCTTCCCGTCCATATACCAACCCTTATTTATATACGGAAACGAACAAACAGGGTAATAGTCTGTGTATCGGTATGCTGAAATATGCCAGCAAACATAGTTCTTCAGGTCGGTGGTGTTGAACTGGCCGTCTGTGCCATTGAAACGCCCGCGCTGGAACTCATAGCGAGTGGTGTGCTCAATTGGAGCTAGTGGGCTTTCATCGAAGGGCGCTGTGCCTTCCCACCAGGGGTTGTCACCTACATTCATCGTCATGTGAAGAGTTGCCTGTCGTGTGATATTTGGGGGGTCAACTATATACTATATCAAGCAATTGTTAGCAAAAAGTGAAAAAAAAATGGAACAAAAAAATCTTAAAAAATCTTTTCGGAACCTTGCATATCGCCCACCCCTTCAAAGCTCATGAGAAAATCCAGCAGAAGATCCAACAGAAACAAGGTGGAGACAGTGGAAATCGTAGAGTCAACCGACAGGCGAAACTCCAAAGTGCTTCGCAGACGAAGTGTTGCCAATGGAGAAACCACAGACCGTGTTGCGAAACTGGTCTTCGACCCCCCTCTCCCCCCCTTCACATCTACCCCCTCTGGTCTGACTAGCAACACGAATGACGTTGCCAAGGAGCTAGCTGAAAACCTCATAGAAAACATCCAAGCGGCGGACAACATTGACGTGAAAGTACTGGCGTGGCTTGATGTCAACGAGTTCATAGAAAAAGTCACGGCAGATAAAGAACTGCTCAAGGCATTCATGCTTCAACTTTGCAGGTTGCTGGCAAAACCGCTCAAGCTTGCTAGGAACGGGCTTGCCGGGAGGCTTTTGATCTCCCTCGCTTGCACGTACAGTGACATGATCTCAGATTTGCTGATGCTGAATTTCTACAAGGACACTGGAGATCACAAATCATTCGATGCATCGCTGACGATTTTGATCGGGGCAATGAGTATGTATGTGGTCACCTCGCTGAGCCAGAACAAGCACTGTAGTTTGAAGATCAGGGCGGTGAGGGTTCTTCAGACTCTGTTCCTCCTTAACCCGGTGGTTTACACGTACGGGAAGTGGAGCGGGAAGGCGAAGGAGGAAGGGACTACTATGAATTCGAATGGACTGCTCGGGCAAACGAAGCTCATCGAGATGATATTCGAAGCGTTGCCGCAACTAATCCTTCAAGTCGGAGCTTTGATGCGAGCCGACAGCATCGCTTTTCTCCCGGTCGCCTCCATTTGCCTCAGTGTTGCGACTGCGGGGTTCATTATCTCTGATCTGAGCGTGGGGATCGAACGTGGCTTGATGACGGACCAATTCAGGGGTCCTCACACGGCAAAATGGTGCGGAATATTGCCGCTGAATTTCGAGTGGGTTTTCTTCCTCGGCCACATGATGCTGGTCTCGGGGTACTTCGCTGCCCACGTGCTCGCACTGACGGTAGGGGGGTTGGTCTTGCCGGGTTACGCGATCCCGGCGTACATGGTGGGTGAGTTGGGGCTGTTTCTGTTTTGGGGGTGGAAGTATGGGAGGGCGAGATGGGTGGGAGGAACTTCTAACAGGTTGTCCTTCTTCGACGTCTTGAGGCCGGAGTGGGCCGTCATGAGCTTTGTGCCGATCATGTTCTTTGGTGCACCTTCTTTCCTTGGAGGAAGGATGTTTGCAGGTTGGATTGCGTACAAGCTGATGCTCACGACAACATTCGTTGTCCAGGTTTGCACCTCGGGGGGTGGGTTGGTCGAGACGATCAAGCTTTCGTCCGGTAGCATCATGACGCTACAGCTAGTAGCCGCGGTGTGCGCTGTGGTGGGGTTTCTACTGATGGTGAGGTTTGCGAGTGATTCGCATAGGCACCTCTTGTTCAAGACGATAATAACACCGAAGGAGCATTTCAAACGACATTTCACAACTGACGACTACCCCCTGGACCACACTTTCAATACCAGGGATGAGGCAAGGATGCAAGAATTCGCAGTTGCTCACCCCTACTACTTCACCGAATCGAAGGCGAAGGTGCAAGAATGGCTTTTCGGGTTGAGGTCGAGTGACGACCTGTTCTCCTCCGGCGCCGTCGTGCCAAACGGCGTTGACAACTTCAAAGGTCAGCAATGGTCCACAGTGTTCAGCAGAATCAAATCCCACTTCGCCTACTTCAAGGACGACGGCGCGAATAGACTGATCACTACCCACCTAGACAACCTTCTGGGGGAGATCGAAAGCCTGCCAGCAATAAAACCCCCCTCTCCCTCCCCCAAACCACCCCAACCAAGAGAGCTCTCAGAGGTTGAGCAGCTACGAGCAGAAGTTATAGCTTTGAAAGCGCGAGTATTTGAGCTTGAAAAAGAAAAAAAACATCAAGAGTAATTTCTTCTCTTTCAACTCTTTTACCTCAAGCTCCCCTCACACGCTTCTCCTTTCTATTTTCTCCTCCAACCCACTCACCACCCCGACGCTGTATTTAGAGATGCAATCAGTCTCAGAAAAAAACAATCATGATAAAAAAGTTTAAAACAAACCTCTCAAGCCCTCCTCTTCTTCCTCCGATTACTCGCATCCGCCTCCGCATCCTCTAACTCCTTTAAGTCAACCTTCCTCCTGGCCTGGCCCAACCACCTTGCCGCTCTGCTCTGCCAGCTACTCTCGTCCCCCTTGATCTTGCTCATGGTCTCCTTCTTAATCCTCTGGACATTACTCGCCGCCATGATCCTCCTATCCGTAATACTCTGAATCATGAGCTGCTCCTTCTTGCTGAAGACCGCCCTTTCCCTCGCTTCAACCTTCGCGTGCTCGTTCTCGGCCCTGGTCTGCTCGTTGTCTATGAGCTCCTCAATTTCAATGATGCTGTTCCTGTGCTTCTCCATCATTTCGCTGCTGACCGCCCCGTCCTCCTCCCTGGCCCTTTGCTCCGCCTCCTCGTTGTCCCCCTTCCGCTCCTCCTTGAGCCTGTTCAGCTCCCTCGTCCTGAGCTCCACCTCGATCTGCACCCTGTCGCTGGCCTCGGCCATCTTTTGCTCGAAGTCGTGCCTGTCCTTGTCGACCACGCCCTGCTTCTCCTTCTCGAACTCGTTGTAGTCGACCTCGATCTTCCTGATCTTGACGGCCTCGTCTGCCTCCAGGCTCCTCCTATCGAGCATGAGCTGCCCGCCGTCCTCCCGCAGGTTGACGCCCTCTATCCGCAGCGCCGCCCCGAAGTACCAGTCGTCCTCCTCAGGCATCCTATCAATAACCGTCAACACATTGGCCCTCAAATCCTCCCCCCTGCTCCTGAACCGGCCACTGACGCTGTCCCTGGCCATCCGAATCCACCGAATCTGCAAAAACGAGCGAAAGAGTTTAGTTTTTTGTTAGATTAGATTAGATTAGTAGATTATAATTGTTGTGGCTCGCTCACTCACCGCCAGCGCGTTGCTCGCGGCATTCAATTCCACCTCCCACTTCTGCTCTCTCGCCTGCGCCTCCGGGTCCACGTTCCTAATCCCCGCGATCTTCTGCTTCCCGCCGTCGAGCTTCCTCTTCCTCATCCTCTCGGCATATCTCTCCATCTGGTTTCTCGCCTCCTTCTTGGGGAACGCTCCCCCGATGCGCCGCCTAGCAGCGTCCAGCCACTTGCTCATCATCTTGCCCTCCCCGCTCGCCCTCGTGACCACCATCGGGTCGAAGATGACCTCCTCGTCCTCCTCGTCGCTGCTGATGTCGTCCGGCCTCGTTGCCCTCCCCGCCCCCGGCAGCTTGGCCTCCCTCTTGAGCCTCTCCTGCTCCAGCCTGTCCATGCAGAAGTTGCAGCGCGTGATATACTCGGCCCTGGACCTGAAGAAGGCCTTCCACAAGTTCGGGTCCTTCTCGTTGACGCTGTACTGCTCCTCGAACTGCGCAATCAGAGTGTCGATCGCGTACTGGTCGAACTCCCCGTCCGTGGCCAGCCCCACCGTTAGGATGGCGCCGCTGTCCTCCGTCCTGTAATGTTGTTGTTGGTAGTTGTTGTTGGTAGTTGGTAGTTGTAGTTGTGTGTAGTGTAGTGTTAGTTATAGTTGCGCTCGGCTTTCCGCTGCGCTCGGCTGATGGACACAGCTCCCTCGCCATGCTCGCTTCGCTCGGCGCTCCGCTCGCCTCTCCGCTCGCCTCTCCGCTCGCCTCTCACCTGCTACAAACGGTGCACGCCCCCTCCTTGTGCCCCTGAATGATGCCCATCACCAGCTTGCTGAAGGCCCTCCTCTTCCGCGCCTTGGCCAGCCACAGCCGCGCCATGGCCAAGCTGCTCCCCTCAAGCGGCGCCCGCGGCCACTCCCTTCGCAGGTCTTCCAAATCGTCCCCGTCGTCGCTGCTGATGTCGCTCCTGTCCCCGGCCTTCCTGGCGCCCTCCCCCATGGCCATCAGCTCCGCG
>BRYC01000038.1:16961-51602 GCA_030267985.1 Parmales sp. scaly parma | reverse complement strand
CACCAGGTGCTGGAGCACCCAAGGCCTGTTCCTCTCCAAAAACCTGTGCCTGAACCGCTCGCTGTTTAGAGCTTGGAGCTCCAGCCTCTCCTGCTCCAGATCGGCCTGCCGCCCCTCTCCGATGGCCAGCTTGGCCGCCACGTCGTCGTCGACGGTTCCCTCGATCTGCTTCGTCACCCACAGCCCTCTCCACCCGAAGTACTTCAGTTTCACGTCCGACAACCTGATCAGGCCAATTTTCACGAGCTGCACAGCATTTGTATTAGTTAGTATGTATGAATAGGACAAGACGAAGGGGTTAGTTTTGTATTTGTCATTTTTAGTGATGCATGCTGCGGTTCGAAGGTTGCCCCTTCCCTCCGGGGGCCCTGCCGGGGCCAGTCTATTTTCAGAGACCTGATTCGACGACGAAAGAAAGCTATTTTTTTGGTCTAGTTTGTCGTTTCGCCGCTTCGCTCGCCGCTTCGCTCGCCGCTTCGTTCGCTCCGCTCCGCTCGTTTCGCCTCACCTCGCAGATCAAGAACATCAGCGTCAGTATAATCGGACTCATAGGATCACTGAAAATCGCGTAATCCTCCCTTAAAAAGATGGTCATGGCAAACATGTTCATCAACATTCCGTAACTAAAAATAGCTAGCAAGAAGTAGTACTGGCTGCTGAAGCACAGCAAATCCAACGTTTGCATCCCCGGCGCGATACTCTCGTCCAGAACGTCATTCTTTAGCATCCAGCGGTGGTCTCTCACGCTGAACCTGTACCTCTGGTAGCTCACATAATCGTACACCCGCCAACCGTGCACCAGCTCCTGCGTGTTCAAGATGAACACGTCCATGCCGAACGAATAGATGATCATGTAGCCCGCGAACAGTGTGTAGAAAATCATCTCATTCGCGCGAATTCCGTAGTTCTCGGGCATCTTCGTCTCATCGAAGAACATCAATAAAAACGCGTTGATAAACGGGCTCAGCAAACCGCCAACAATCTCCACGCTGTACACACTGAATGAGTCCAACAGCGGTTCAATTCCCTCACTCTGTGCGCATAAAAAATGTGTTAGTGTTACCACGCTAAAGTTGTGACTAGCTCGCTGCTTCGCTCCCAACCCACCTCCAGCTCAATCTCCTCGTTGATCCTCCTCCACTCCAGCTCCTCCGCCTGCTTTTGTGCCCGGGTCAATCTCTTCCTCTTCGCAAATTTCCTCTTGAACAGCATGTGCCACCTCGGCCACAGTTTCGTGAGCTGCTTCAACCCCGGGTCCAAGTACAACCTCTCCATCAACATGACGCACAGCTCCACAAAGTAACTGAACGTGAAATCCATGAAATCACTCGCTCCCATGGTAACAAGGATCTCCGTCACCTCGATAATCACAACAAGAGGCGCGTTCATCAGGTGTTCCCTCAGCAAATCTCCCATGACCACGTCCATTAGCATCTGCATGATTTTGAAGATTACGATGAAAAAGTACACATTCTCCTCAAAGTATGCCGAGTAGCTGAACTCCCACAGCCACAGCAGGAAACACTCCAAGCACAGCGAGCCCCATATCAAGTGTGCCCTCTTCCACATGATGGGTGTCCACACTGCGAAAATAAAATGGTTAGTTAAGTAATAGTAATTTTAGTATGTAAATGGCGCGCCACAACCGTGAGCGACGCGAGCAACAACCGTGAGAGAGAAGAGAGCCATAACGCAACACATATCGTTCTTGTTCGCTCCGCTCGCCACTCACCTGGAGACGGAGGAACAATTTCCTCATCTTCGTCGTCGTCTATGCCGATATCCCCCCCTCCCCCCGCGATCTCATTGCCGTCCGCATCTTCACTATGCTCGTCCAACCACTCAGGCACAATCAAACTCGCACTGAGCACTGTACTGTAAAGTCCAATGGCCAGCAGCGCGCACCCCATCCTTCCAATCCTGTACGTTTGGATTCTGTCGTCGCTCAGTGCCTGCACATCCAGCCAGTCGCCGTGCACGTCCTGGAAGTTATAACTGCTTCCTTCCGCAAAGAAACCGTACGTCCCAGCACCGTCGCCGAACCACAGCTTTGCGATGCTAACCGTCACAAACCAAGGCACCGTCGCCAAGAAGACACCAAAGAACGGTGGCCCACTGATAATCGTCAGCAAGCTAGTGCTGTGGAAGACCGGCGGGTGCCTCAGCTTCGTCAGCAGCCGATTGATACTCCAAATCATCGCTGCCACCCCAATCGTAACGATACCCACGAGGGTGAAGAAACCCAAATACACGTCCCACGTGAATTCGAACCCATTCAACAAACTGAACCAGTTCATTGCAATAAAGTGGACCTGCAGCGTGTAATCGTATGTCTTCATGACCCCCCGAATGTCCACCTCGCAGGGCTTGATCGGCTCCAGGAAGCTCGCCGCCGTGCTCAGAAGCTCCTTGTTTCCTCCGTACGCGAGCGGCCTGATAATATGGACAATTTGGGTTAATAGAAGAAAGTGTTGTGACTGCGAGCTGGAGCTAAGCGAGACAGCAAAACCATACAATATTATAATAGTTGTGACTAGCTCGCTTCGCTCGCGGCTCGCTTCGCTCGCGGCTCGCTTCGCTCGCGGCTCGCTTCGCTCGCGGCTCGCTTCGCTCGCGGCTCGCTTCGCTCGCGGCTCGCTTCGCTCGCGGCTCGCTTCGATCGCGGATCGCTCACCTGATTGTCGTGCACTTCTCCTGGTAGTTGATGAACGCGTCTACGACAAGCTTGTGACCTTTCAGCTGCGCCGAGCGAAACGAGGCGCATTTTTAATGAAGGACGAGCGAGAAGAGCGAGCCATACGTGGAATGATGAATAATGTTAGTTCAGTTGTGGCTCGTATTCTCGTCTTCATCAACCCCCCTCCGCTCCGCTCGCTCACCTCCTGATAATACAGAAGCTGGAACAGAACCAGTTTAGGTATGCTGTTCGAGAAGCCACTATCCGCCTCGTCCACAATCACCGGAACCAACTTGAAATCGTTCGTGTCAATCATCTCGCTGATGCTTGCCCTCCTTCCCCACCTCTCCTCTATCTCGTTGTTCATGTCGTACGTCGCCGTGAAAACCTCATCGCTCTTCCTTGGCTCTTTCGTGATGTAGAAAATCTTCGTGTTTGGCTCCGCTTCAAACCACCTAGGTTTCCCTCCCGGAATCTCCACCTGCTCCTCGTACGTGCACTCCAAATCAATTCCCTTGGTGCTAACAGTACTCAGCGTTCCATCATCCATCACCTCCCTGTCTTCTATCCTAATGTCTTCCTCGCACTGGTCGCTCAGCGGGTTCAATAGCAAGTTCCACGGATAACGGTTCACGTTCTTTGTGTTCTCGTAGCTCACCCTCGTGCAGTCTGGGTGCTCCTCGAACAACTTACTAATGCTCATGTAGCTGTCGTACCCCTTGCAGTTGCTCAAGAAGGGCATGTAGGGAATTGTCAAGAACGTGTTACTTTCTAGGTTTACAAACCCAGGCTCGTTGTCTCCTTGCGCCCACCAGATCGCTGCTTGTTTAACCAGTGAGGGGGGGTCTCTGCGCGCATTTTTGTTTAGTTAGTTGTGACAGCTCGCTACGCTTGCTGCTTGCTTCGCTCGCTCGCCCGCTCACCTGAACGCGTACTTTTCCTTCGCAACCCTCCCCTCGTTGTCCACAACTCCATCTTTCAAGCTCACGGTGCTGTTCCCAACGTAGCCCCGGGAAATTTTATTTCTCAGCTCCACCTGCGCTACCTGCTGCTTCCTATCGTCCACGTTGGTCTGATAGTTCGGATCGCCAACATACACATCCCTCGGTCTGCCCAACAAAACTCTGTTTTCGAATTTTACATCCTCGCTTTGTACGGGCAAGTTGAACGGCAGCTCAATGTCGTTGTCGAAAGTGTCCTTCCTAATAACCGCGAACCTGTTCGTTGGTGTGGGTTAGATCAGATGAAAAATGCCATCTCAACATCTTCAAAGTATGCTCATCACTCCACTTACCACATATCCGTCGTAATCAGCGGAGGCTCAACGTCCAAGTCGTAGTTGAACCTCTGCGGCGTGTGCACGTGCAGCTCTCCCTTGTCGAAGGTCCCGATGTAATTGTTGAACTCGCTGTAGAATTGCCCGTGCAATAGCTCCACACAAACAGTCAGTTCCACCGGGGCAAGCGCCGTTGCTGACAGCTGCGCAGAGCGAAAGAAAAGAGTGTGAGTTTTTTGTTATTAGATTAGTTGTGGCTCGCTTCGCCTCGCTGGCTCGCTTCGCCTCGCCCCCCGCTCCCCCCAACTCAACTCACCTGCACGATGCTATGCATGTTGTCAAGGTAGCCGCTCTCCCCCAAGTCAACGGCGTGGTTGCTCTGCAGCGCGTCGAAGAACTCAGGGTTCGTCTGCGCTTCGCACTGGCAGCAACCGTCCGTGACGAACCAAGGAGTGTTGCTCTCGAACCTGCTGCTATACTCGTCCTCCACCTTTGGGTATAGCTGATTCCTATTGCCGACGTACGCCTCCAGCTGAGTTCCATCAAATCCAGCAACGGTGTTACCAACACTCCAGCTATCCCCGTACTGCTGCGCCAGCTCCGCATTTGTGTCTGGAACGTGGGCCTGCCAGCTCTCAAAATTCCTAATTGGAAATTCGCCAAAATCCTCCTGAACATTTCTGTCGACCACAAACCTCCCATCAGGCTTGTTCAAAGGCGGCACAAAGTTGTACACGCCCACAAACTCGTTCAAGAAATTCTCTCTCACGCTCGCCAATCCGGCTCCCTTGCAGCCCGTCGCCGTTTCGTAATACATCCTGTTGTTTCCGTACACAGCCTTGCACTTGTCCCTTGCAAAGCTCATGTAAATGTTGTACATCTGCAAATCGCTGCAATCATATAAACCCCCCTCTCCGTTCGCACTGGTACACTTCCTCCTGCGCCGAGCGAAGTAGGTGCGAAGCGAATTGAGTGGGTTAGTTACTCGTACATCTCTCGTCTTCGATCAAGGCTCTTTCGCTTCGCTCGCTCACCTCCAGGTCATGTAATCCCACACCTTATCGTCGCAAAAGTACGGGATTTTCAAGCATTTTACCAAGTCCGGCTCCTCGTAGATCAAGAATGTCTCCCTGAACTTACGTATCGTCTCCGCCGAAATTGCCCCTCCCTCGGCCGCCACGCTAGCGTAGCTGGGGTGATTGCTCGGGTAAAAGCCGCCGTCGTACATCTCCTGCATCCGCAAGCAATCCGCAACGTTAACCCCCAGCCCTCCCTCGTACTTCCCGCTAATGTCCAAGCCGTCAAAATCAGCATTCGCCACAGCCGGGTCAGTCATGACGCACACCGTCTTCCTCTCCCTGTTCAAGCACTTATTGAAATTCTCGTCCTGGGTAAAGTCGCTGGGGTAAGTGTTGCAGCTTTTCACCAATTTGCCGTTTTTCTCCTGCGCCCATTAGAAGAAGGTGCCACACGAATTTGGGTGGGTTAGTTCCGGAGTGGCTCGTATTCTCGTCTTCAACAACCCCCTCCCCCCGCTCCGTTCGCTCACCTCCGGTTCCTCAGAAAGCTCGCAAATATACCTCGGGGGGCAAGGCTTGCAGTCCACGTACACGCTGATCTGGAAGTGCTCGTTGTAGGTCAAATTGCTCTCGAGCCCCGTGAAATTCATTGTGTACACTGCAACCTCAGTGGGCTGCAGCTTCAGCTGCGCCGAGCGAAAAAGGTGGGAAGCGAATTGAGTGAGTTAGTTAAGTAGTGGATGTGGGTGGCTAGCCATTTCCGCTCGTTCGCTCGCTCACCGTTCCGATGCTATTTCCCTCGTGGTCCATGTCGCCAACATCGTCGAAGTCCGTCTTGTTCGCGTACTTGTTGGTCTCGAACGTGACGCCGTGCACCTGATAGTCGCTGAACTTTGTGAAACTCCTCCCTCCAAAGTCCGCCCCGTATTTGCTCTCATTCTTCCAGTACCACTCCGGCACCGCCGTAACCCTCTTGAGCACCTCCGGGTTGCCAGGACTGATAATGCAATCGTAAATGTTGCTGCTCTGGCTCGTACTGCTCGTGCCGTTCGGGCACTTGAGCATGTCTTGGCACTCGCACATGTCAAGCCTCCCTGGGATCAATTTTTTCGCCTGCTCAACGAAGCACGAGAGCAAGAGTGAATTAGGAGTGGGTTAGTCGCTTCATACTCTTCTGTCACACTGTCTGTTACACCCCCCCCCCCCACCCGCATCGCTCGCTCACCATGCTTTCCATCTCTCCCGTTTCCACATTGAAGATTGGCGGCTCGCCCATCTCCACGTGGAATTTGTCAGTGCTAACCTTCTCCCTGAAGTAAACCAGCTGCTCCAACCTCTCTCCGAACTCCTCCACCAGCCTCGTTGCGTAGTGAAGATCAAACACGTAAGGATCTATGTTGACTCTGCTTGGCGTTTCGCCTTGCATGTTCTCCAGTTCTCCCTCGTACTCTTCCTCCACCACACTCTTCAAGCTCTCGTAGTTTTCGAACGTTCTGTTTGTCGTCCACGTGAACTGGGTCGTGAAGCCAACATCCAGTTCAGCGTAGTCGCGCTCCAGGTTCTCTCCGCTCAGTCCGCTGATGCTGTCAGAGAACTCCAAGTACCCCCCGCTGCTCTTCGGGAACAAATTTTTCGGCTTTGGGTCGATGAACCTGCCGCCGTTATCCGGGCTTTCGTCCGCGTACGGAACCCTGCCCTCCGTCAAGCTCAGCACCCCGTCGCCCTCCAAGAACTTGCACATTCTGCCGGTATTTCCCCAGCTCACGCTCGCGTTGAATTGCCTGTAGCTGGTGAAAGACTGCGCAAAGCTGCGCCAGCAAGAGTGGGTTTTGAGTGGGTGGGTTAGTCGCTTCGCAGTATTTTTTTTGTTTCTGTCACAAGGCCCTCTCGCTCACTCATTAACTCACCTTTTGTCCGTCTCATCGGCAAATTCAAAGTTCTGGTGAATCCTGTCGAACCAGAAATCCCGCTTTCCGTAAAGCGATTCCTTGCTTCTGCTCACGGCTCCCAAGCCCAAGTTCTCCAGCCCCGCGCTCGCCGTGCACTTCCAGAGCCTGTAGACGGCCACGATGGCGTAGAACTGGTTGTTGCAGTCGCACACGTTCTTGCCAATCGCATCGCCGACCAACTTCCACTTGTGATCCCTCGCGCACACCAAGTCGTCCTTAGTCCCTTCGTTGATGACATAAGGCCGGTACGTGCCTGCCTCGCTCGCGTCCCCCGGAAGCTCCCCCTCCTCCACAGTCATGTAGGGCGCTCCGTCGCTCTCTCCGTCCCCGTCAAAGTCCCTCTTTTCGTACAGGAACTCGTTGTGGGTGTTGATGCCCAGGTCCTCTCCCTCCTTCCGAAAGTTGAGACTGTGCCGCAGCTTGAGGCTGTTGTCAATTCCGTTAAAGCATAGCACCTCGTGCCGCCCGATTACCCTGATGTCATCGTCGCCAAAGTACCGCAAGTGCCTCACGTCCAAGTACGGGTTCGACTCGCTCTCGCTCAGCCCCCGATTCTGGGCGTCGTCGGCCATGCTCCCAAGACGAGGGTTCGCGGTTCCCGTGGGGCAAAAGAACCCCACTGGGCACAGCATTCTGTACGCTTGTCCAAGTCCCACGCCGTCCGCACAGCTGAATCCCGCCGGGCAGAGCGTTGCGAACTGACAAATTTATATGTTGATGTTGTCGAGTTAGGAAAAAAAAAAAAAAAAATTACAAAAAAAAATCACTTACCTGGCCCCTAGAACTCTCCAAGTTTGGATCCGGCGTTGTACCGAAATCGCAGTAGTAACCCTCCCGACAAACGTAGTAACTCTTGCTGTCAGTTGTGGTCATTTCATCGCAAACAAATCCCTCCGGACACGCCTCACTCTCACTCGCAACGTCCTCCTCGCAAATCTTGTCTGCCTCGCAAGTTCCGGGGTAGAAGAAGTCCCCTCCCATCTGGATGGCCCTCTGGTTTCCTTCTGGCACCTGCCCGCAGCTCAAGCTTTCCCCCTCCTCGGCAACCTCGGGGGTGAAGCAGCCCAGAGTTTCGTTCCAGATCGGGTGGAGCTCAATGTCGTAGCCCCCCAGCAAGTCATTGTTCGGGCTCGTGTACACTTTCAAGTCGGCCCTCCTCTGGAACGTTTCGTTCATCAGTTGGATTCCAGGCGTGCAGTTGTACGTCGGGTCGAACGTTCGCAAATGGGGGAGGTCGACGTATACGAAGCCTACGAATAAAAAAAATGTGTTAAGATTGCGTTTTTGCCGTGCCAAGTGCCGTGTGCCGCGTTGTGTGTCGTACTGTACACCACACCACTCACCTTCGCCGTGGAAGTACCTCCAATTGAACTCCTTCTCGTACGTGTCTGGGGGGGGTTGTTGGTAAAACTGGGTTTCCTTGGTGCTACTGCCGTACTGCTGGTGGCTGAACCCGGTTTGGATGTCGTAGTGGGGGCCATAGTAATCGGCAAATCGCTGGTAGAGGATAGTTCCAAATCTTCTCAATTCAGATTGGATTGGTGCGATAAATATGAATGGAATGTAAGATTGGCGACCTTTAACAAGACAACAAAAATATAACGCCTTTCACTCACCTCCCCTTGTTCCTGTAACACTTGGCAGTCTCCTGGTACTTCAAGTTGTCGTCGTTGCTGCTCCTGAAATGAGCCCCTCTCCCCAAAACGTCAATGTACGGCGGCACCAACTCCCCGTAGAAGAATTCTTGGTAGAACGGGTCCATCGTCCCCTGAGTGTACCCCGGGTTCATCTTCAAGCACTCGTAGCTACTGAAACTCGGCGGCAGGTTATAACTAGGGTACTCGTACTCTGGCACGGGCAATCCGTTCAGATTGACGACCGGGCTAAACGGCGTAGGCAAGTCGCTCTTCCCGCACGGGCTCGTCATTCCCTGCACCGGACAAACCGTCCCTGTCGGGCACCTGTTACACTCCCCCTTCTCCCTGAGCTGCCAGTTTTTGCTCCAAGTCCCTTGCGGGCAGGCCTTGCACGGCAGCCCGTCCACCTCGAGCGTGCTCCTGTACGTTCCGGGGGGGCAGATCTCAGCCTCGAACAGGCCGTCCACCTCGCAGCTCGTTCCGGGGGGGCAGGGGTAGCACTCAATTGTCTGGATCGTCGGGGCGTAGTACCCGGGCAAGCACGCTGCGGCCTGCACCGTTCCTTCGAATCTGTGTGAATGATTGTTGGGTTTGGTTTGGGTTGGGTTGGGTGTGGGGTGAGTATGTTGGTTGTTTAGTTTTTTGTTGTTATTTTTTGTTGATGCAAACACAGCAAATACTCACTCGGCGAAATAACCCTTTGGACTCGGAATCGGATTGCTGGTTCCGGCTGGGCACAAAAATCCTGCGGGACACAATCCGCTTCCTTTCGGTGTCGTGCTCGCTAGCTCGCAGAAGAACCCTTCGGTGCAGACCTGCGCGTACAGAAAGTCGCCGCTCCTCGTTGCCTCGTAGCCAACCCCGCCCATGCAGTAGCTTCCGGGGCTGCAGGGGTAAGGCCTCAGCGTCGTGTCGTTTCTGAGCGGATCACTCGTGATGGTTCCTGTGGGACAGTAGAAGCCGGGGGGGCACCTGCTGTTCGGGCTTTTGAGGCCAGTCTTGCCGCAGCTGTAGCCGGGGGGGCAAATCGCCGGGTCGATCCTCCCAAACCCGGGGCAAATGTACCCTCGAGGGCATTCGCTGCACTTGAGCTGTCCGACCATGCCATTGAATGTACCAGGGCTGCAGCTCAACGGGTCCCAGTGACCATCTCTGGGACAGTTCGTCCCCACCGGGCACGGAATCTTCACCCCGAACGGACAGTAAAAGCCTCTGGGACAGTCCCCGACGCCCTTCGGGTCAATGCTGCCCTCTGGGCAGTACATGCTCTCCGCGCAGGGCTGAGGGGTCGTGTAGTTGAACATGTTCGACTTGTCGACGGCCGTTCCTGGGTGGCAGTACATTCCTGCCGGGCAGGGGACGGGACGCCGGAGGGCGAAGCCTTGAGTGAGAGAGAAAATTGGGTTAGTTGTGTGGCTGTGGCTGCGGCTGTGGCTGCGGCTGTGGCTGCGGCTCACTCTCTCTCCTTCTCACTCACCTGCAGAGCTGTAGTCGAAGTTGGTGTCCGTCACGGATAAATCGTCCTGGTCGTCGAACTTCATGCACGTGTCGTCCAAGCAGTACCTCCCCCTAATCGGAGCAAACTCTGCCTCCTGGCTCAATGGCAGTAAATGCCTTTCAGCCCAAATCCTCGCTGGCAGCTCGCTCGCTTGCAATCCAAAGTCGCTGGTGCCGTTGTTCCAGCAAGCACTGTTTCTTGCCCCCAAGATGAACTCGTTTCCTTCCCCTTTCCTCCCTTTTCTCATCGTACTCGTTCTCTCGGCAACGGTCAAACTCGGAAATAGTTCACTGCTCGGCACCGGATGACCGCACGTTGTCGCCGACGTTGCCGTTCCTTCCAGGCAGTAGTGACCCTCCGGGCAAAGTTGCTCCGCCCGCTCGATGCCCGTCACGTCGCAAACAAATCCTGCCGGGCAGATCCTCGGCACCGGCAATCCGCTCTCCGGACACATGTAGCCAATCGGGCACCTCAAGCAGTCGCTTTGTCCCTTCATTGGCTGGTACGTCCCCCTCGGGCACAAGGTGAAGTTTCCGTTGCTGCTCCCGTGACAAAACGACCCTCTCGGGCAGTTCAGCAAGCTGCTGTCGTCTACCTCGCCCATGGGCAAATATTTACCAGCTCCAACAATCTCACTGTAGGTGAACAGCTTCCTGTCGAACGAGAAGTCAACTCCGTTGTTGCTCACCTCCACGTACACCTCGCCCAGGTTGTTTGGGTTCGGCGAGTAGCTCGGCCTGGACCTGTACGAGTTACTGTGGGGGAAGTTTTTGTTCCTGAGTATCACCTCCCCCAGGTTCAGATTGCCACCAAAACCGTCCCCAACGGTGCTCTTCGGCGGCGTGAAACACAGCAGAGCTCCACTCGTCAAGTAAGTTGCTCTAACAACGCTGTGCCCAATTCTGCAGCTCAGCATGGTGCTGTTGACAAAATTCTCGCCAGTGACGAAGATCGGCGATCCTCCACTTGCCGGACCGCGGTTGTGCATAACACTCTCGACCACGACGTCTTGCTGGTACAAAAAGGTTATCCCGGCATCGCTGTAGTCCTGGTCGTTGTTGCTCACCTCCACCCCAACGAGTTTGCTCGAATACAGCGGGTAGTAGTGCGCTTCGGGGAACAATTTCCTGCTCCCGTGGATCGGATCGGCGTACCTGTTGTAAATTTCGAACAGCGAGTAGTAGCCCAGTCCCCCACTGTCGGGGTGCAGCGGGGGAGACAAGCAAATGACCTCGTTCCCGCTCACGAACATACCTGGCGTTCCGGTCCTCCCGAACCTGCACATCAGCGTCGTCGAATTGAGAAAGTTCTCGCCGTACACGCTCACGGCCGTGCCACTGGAAAGCGTGGGGCCAGAAACTGGGTTCACCCGGGAAAGTCGTATGTCCTCGTAGTAGGTGAAAGCGAATCTGCATGAAAACAATTTTGGGTTAGGTTTGGTTTGGTGCCGCTGACAAAAACGCAATTCGTTCATTCATTCGCTCATTCACTCACTCACCTACTATCAGTGTAATCTTGGTCATTCACACTAACTTCAACGCTGTATTCGCCGACCTGCTGAGCCGGCCCGAAGCATTGAATCCTCCCTTCATCCAAAATTACTCCCCGAACTGTCACTTCTCCGAACCTGCACCTTACTTCGTCCCCACTGTCCTCCAGCGGGAACGGCCCCCCGTGCACAGTTACCGTGAAGTTCCCGGTTGTTGGTCCGCTCCTCGGCACGACATCCTCAATCTCAATCTCCTTGTCGTACGTGAATACGTTCGTTTTTCCCTCATTCAGGGAGCTACTAAAGTCGCTGAAGAGCGTGCCCCCACCGTTGTTGCTCACCTCCACGTACACTTCAAGCCCCCCCCCTCCTCCTCCCCCCTCTACGATCATGTCGCGCCAGTAGCTCGGCGGGCTCAGGCAGATGATCTCCCGACTTGAAATATATTTCACGGCTGGCACGATGTATTTCGCTCCTCCCGAAGGATCAAGACTGTTATTTTCCCCAAACTTGCAGCTCAAGCCACTGCTCTCCTTGAAGTTCTCGCCGTACACAATTACTTCCGTGTTCCCTGCGATCGGGCCGTGGTTGGGCGAAATTCCCGTCACCGTGTTGATTGGCAAGAACAGGTAGCTCGTCACCCCCCCCCCGGCCGTGAAATCCTGTCCGTTCATGGTTACCTCTACCTGAACCACCCCCCCAACATTCAAGCTCATGCCCTTAACCACCTCCACGCACTTGATCTGGTGCCTCTCCAGCAGCGCATGATCGGTCGTGGGAGTACCTGTCAAATCACCACCGAAGACCACTAAATTCGGCAGGTCGCCGCTCGCAAACGCAAATATCTCGTCCTCCGCGTCCGCGTCTTCCAGCGTGTCAGCCCCCAACACTTTTTCGTACAACTCCTCGCTTTTCTCGTTGCTCATGTCTAGAAACACCTTCCTGAACTGGACAAAGTAGTTGTAGTTTTTTCCCACAATGCCGCTTTCCACGAGAACTTTGTTCTCCTGCAAATCGTTCAAATCGTGCGTTCTCGTCACCTCGCAATCGACGATTGCCGGCAGCGCCTCCAACGCATCTTCCACCTCTTGCGCGGTCGCATCAAAGTTCAAATCGACCGTCTTTCCGTCCACGCAAGTTACATCGAACCGATCCTCGCTCTGTCTTCCCTTGTACGTCTCGAAGCAATCCTTCCCGTAGCCCAGTTGGAAAACGCCCCCCAGTTCCACGACAGTGCTGCTCGCGTGGTGCGTCGAGCTTCCGACGTTCGCATTGTCGTACTCGACGCTGAACAGCTCCGCAACGTTTGCGTTGTCGTTGTTGTCAGTCATGAGCACGTAGTAAACATCGGTGTCAGCATCCACCACCTCCTTCTCGACAAGCACCCCCCCGCTCCCGTAGTCCTCCTCCATTTGGCTTGGGTCGAATCTGTGCACCCTGCCAATGTTATCTCCCATCACGTCGCCGACGACCCCCACAGACATCATTTCTGTCCAAAGGAAAGCATCCACGCCGCCAAACTTGTGGTTGAAGCCAATCTTGAAAGAGGCGGGGCTACTATTCCCGCTGCTCTTGTCAATTACAATCTTGTGCACGTAATCGCTCAGGCCTGTTCTCTGCTCTTTGACCGTCACGTTCGCCGCCGTCCCTTGCGTTATTGACGAGAAATCTGCGACCAGCTCGTTCACGTTCCCCGCCTCCTTCAAAGAGGTGAACGTAACGTCCCACCGCCTCGCCCCGCTTCCGGTTTCGTCGAAGTCGATGCTATGCGTGCTAACAACCACGTCAGTGATCTCGTCCAAAGCAATCAGCGCTGTCCTCATGTCGTCGGCAGAAACGTCGTAGGCCAATTGTGGCGTTGACGTTCCACCCAAACTTAGGCGGAACGCGCCGTCGATCTTGAACGTTGCAATTCTCTTCAGTTCTGCAACGCACCTCGCCTCATCCCCCCACAAGTCAGTGTTCGCCCCGCCGTGGTTGACCACAAACATGGTGTCGCCGTTGAGCGTTGTTCCCTGAGATAATATTTATGAGGTGTGGAGATTGGAGATTTTGGGGGTTAGCTTTATTTTATGTCATGTTGTAATGGACTCACTCCACTCACCTTTGGCAAAAAAACCTGCCACTCGTAGCCCCCATCGCTAAACGGTCCCGTCCTCTTTACCCAGAAACCAGCCGGCAGACCTCCCGCGTCCACCAGAGCCAACCGCATGCTCTCCGCCGTTTCATCACTACTCAGCCACCGCGTGTGCTGAGTCAGCGGGTACGCCTTGCTCCCTCCCGGGGTGATAAGCCTGAACCCCTTCCTGTTGTAGATGGTCGAAACGGGATTTGTGCCGTCCTGGACGGTAGACGACGCGATGTTCGTGTTCTCCCCGGTCATCTGCGACAGGTCGAAAATTGTCGGCTCCAAATTCGCCGCAGTTTTTGGCACCAAGTCAACTTCCACCTCTTCCCCGTCGATCACCTGCTTCACACCGACCAAAAAGTGAGGGAAGGTGATTTCCATCGTCCTACCGCCAACATCGGTCAGTGAGCTGGCCACGAACGTCACACTGATATCATCAATGAAGGCCATTTCTCTCAACGTCTGCTCCACCAGCAGTGCGCTCGCGTCAAACGGAATGTACGGCGACCACTCCAGCTTCTCGTGGTCACTGTGCAACGTTACAAATTTCATTCTGTAGCTTCCACCAACTTCGTTCCCCTTAACAACCTCGCTCGCCTCCACATAACTGTTGGTGCCACCCAGCCCACTCGCCTTGCCCGTAATCAAGTTCAAGTCACCCTGCAACCAAGCACTTGACCCAGAAAATGTCACCAAGTAGCTGTACCCTCCGTTTGCGTTAGGCACCCCGCTACCACTTACTTCCACGCCGCCGATTTCATTAATACTCGCCAAACTTTCCAGCGCTGCCTCAATTTCAGCCGCAGTCGCATCGTAATCCAACGGAGCAGTTTCCACTCCGTTGAAGTTCAACAGATAACTACCCGAGCTAATCTTCTCGCTGCTCCCTCCACTGATCTTGCTCACAACAGCACCGCTGTCGCAGATCAATTCATCCAAATCGCCGGCTAAGCTGTCGAAAGTGATTGTCCAGCTGCCCAAGAACTTGCTCACCAATAGAACGCCGTACTCTTCGACACTTTCCATTTGGTTCTTTACGGTAAGTGCCGTGGCCTCCTTGGCGAAGGTGAACCCGTTGTTTCCGAGGGAATCAGTGCAGCTCACCACCACCCCATCCCCAACACCGTTCCCGTCGACAACCATGACAATCTTTCTGTTCCACATTTGGTCCACCCCGTGTTTCAAAACAGCAGCCTCCCCGACAACCATCCCACCCTCGACTGTCACCACCACGGGCTTCCTCGCGTTGGTCGTGGTGAAATTGGCAGCGTTCTGGAATCCTCCAAACTTTATGATACTCCTGGTCAGCAAGTTCTCCTGCTTCAAATACTCCTGCTCAACTACGACACTTCCCGCTTCCACGTTGCTCAAAGTGCCTTCCAGCACGGCCTGAATCTCCTCCGCTTTCATCCCCACACCAATCTCTCCACTCGTCTGGATGTCGTTTATCCCAGCAGCATCAGTCGTGTTGAGCGTAACCGTGTAAAACCCGCCCAGAGCTTCACTTGTCCCCTTCCTATTCTCAGCAACCACTATCCTCGCGTCGCCGTTCCTAGCCCCCAGGCTCGCAATCGCTTTCACGTCGTTGGCGTTGCGTAAATCCTCGTCGCTGCAGCACCCAACAAGCGCATTCACGTCGCCAGCGTGACTGTCGAATCTCATTTCCCACTCGAACAGCTCAAACACGTTGTCGGCCACCTCCGCCCCAACAACGTCGTCGTCGTAATGTTCGAACAGGTCCAAATTGCCGTTTTTGCTCACGTTCGCGTTGCGCCTCACCACAGTCACATCGCCCACGCTGTCCAACTCCTCCAGCGCAGTTTCCACCTCCGCCGCCGTGGAGTTCCAATCGATCGACCGAGTCACGTACCCGTCCAAGCTCAAGGTGAAGTTCCCGTAAATTTGGCTAGCCGCCGTTAGCGAAACGGTTTGAATCTCAACCACGCTGCCCTTGACGTCTTCCAATACGTACGCGGTGGGGGTGGCGTCGCTGCCGCTCCCAGTACTTCCAGTCAACGTGTGACTGGAAACCTGGAGCATGTCGACATTTCCTGCGTTGCTCGGGAAGACAATTTCCCACTTGTAATTATTGTCCGCAGCCTCGCCCACCGCCGCCCTCGTCACGCTCACTCCGGCCCAGCTGCTGTTCATCGACTCGATCTCACTAGCCAGCAGACCAGCGCTCACGTCAAAGTCCAGGTAGGTGGTGTACTTGACCCCCTCACCGAAAAATTCTCCCTCCGCATATTCGGCATTCCTGCTGTTGTCATTCACCAGCACGTTCGCCCCATCGCCGCTAGTGCTGTACAGCATGAAGAAGCCGCCAACCCCGCCGCCCTCTGTGTACAAACTCTGAACCTCGGTCAGCATGGGCATCACGTCAAACTCGACGGTTAGCACAACGTCGCCACTGGTGTCAACGTTGGTAGTCAGCATCTGAACTTCGTTAACGTCGTCAGTGCTGATGGTGTACCGCTGGATTTCGTCCTGCGGACTCCTCGGGCCTCTGGTGCTAATGTTGTGAATCTCGCTCAGGTAATCTTCCACGTTTGCGGTGATCGATTGGATTTCGGGCGCCCAAGCCATGCTGAAGACGCTCAACTTTTGCACCTCGTCCACGCTTCCTAGACTTGGTGATCTGCACTGCAGCTTGCTGCTAGACAAATACTCGGCCTCCATCTTAACGTCGCCAAACTTGCACATCACCTCCCCGTACGAGTAGTTGAAGAACCCACCTCCCTCGATCTCCACCAAACTTCCGCCGCTAACCGGCCCCCAGCTTGGCAAAACCGAGCTAACAAATATGTCTTCCTCGTACCGGTACTGTGCCTTCAAGTTCGTCGTGAAGTCCACGCCGTTCAGGCTCACGTCCACGCTAACAGTATTGTCGTTTCCTAAAATTCCATCAGCTGTTTGCGCGCTCGCGTAGGTTGGGCTTTCACAAACAATCCACACTCCGTACCTTGCATCAACCGCGTACGCAGCAAATTCAGCCTCCCCAAATCTGCAGAGCGCATTCCCCGCTGCGATGGGGTGGTCACTCCAGTCAACGCTGGTGGCGTCCTGGCTGGTCGTCGTGGTAAAGCTCCCGTCGGCATTCTGAACGGTCGTCTTGACCATTTTGCTGCTCTTGGTGTTCGTGCCGGCATCCCCAACCCCAACCCACAAACCACTCAAGTTCGTCACGTTGACCAGTGTCCCCCCCCTTCGAACCCCGTGCGACGGCACCAGCACCACCGTCTCGCTCAGCACACCCTTGCTGTACACAAATATTGCCTCGTCCTTGGTCCAGTCAACTCCCCCGTTGACGCTAATCTCGACCGTCACCGGCCCGCCAACACTGTTGGCGCTCATCGGACTAACGCAGCTCACGCTAACTCCATCGACCACGGTCGCGGCGACAAGCTCGCTGTTGTTGAACTTGCACAGAACGTTCGAATAGGAACTTCCAAAATTGAAATTCACCGTGTTCACGGCGTTCAATTCCATCTCGTACGCATCCCTGAACTGTTCGCTCGCATCGTTGACCCCCCGCGTCACGTGCACTCCATGCACCAAGTCGTACGTCGGGCTCAGCGGTAAGCTCCGCAAAGCCATCTCGTTGTCGTCCAGCTTCAGCGTCACAACCGTCCCGCCTTCGCTCGGGCCAAATGAAGGCCACAACTTTTCCACAACGATATCCTCGTGGTACTCGAACTTCACCTCATCGTTGCTGTACTCCTGCCCGTTCACCGACACCTCAACGTTCACCAAGCTCGCGTACTCGCCCGTAAAGTGGGGAGGAGTCACGCAAATAATATGCTCGCTGTCAACAAAGTCTCCAACCACCACGCTAGTCGCCGACGCGTTTCCAAACTTGCACAGCAATCCCTCCCCCGGAACGAAGTTCTTTCCGCTCACCACCACCTCGGTGCTTCCCGTCATCCCGCCCGTGGTCGGCACAACCCCCTCCACGACCTGCAGCGGCACGAACTGGAGTTCAAACTCGTTCGTGTAGTCGACCCGATTCGTGGTGTACTTGAACGCGAGGGTTGTGTTCCCAAACATGAGCTTGTCGTCCCTGCTCCAACCGCTGTCCGCGCTACTACTGTAGAACTTCTCCAAGGTCGGGGTGCTGTCGCACTCAACGTAGCTGCTGTTGTAGTACGTAACTGTGGAAAAATAATGTCCGTCCCTAACTCCGTCGTTCTCGACCGAGGACGCCGTGGGGAGCGAGTAGTAGAACTCGCACCTCGCAATCCCGCTGCTCAAGAAGTTCTCGCCAAACAAGCCTAGCTTCACAGCATCCACGCGGCTCCCGTCGACGTTCTTGTAATTTTCGTTGCTAACCTGCACCCCAATATTCCTGGGGAGATAATCAACAATTTGCAGTTTCTCGACGAAGTCAAAGGTCGCAGAGCTCTCACTCTGCGCAGACGCTGTGCTGTTCTCGCCATTTTGCCGCACAGTAACCACCACGCTCCCCCTCACGTGGCTCGGGGTAACACACGAAACCGTGCTGGGCGATTCGAAAACCGCCGGCACTTCCTTCGAGCCAAATACGCACAGCACTTCCTTGTTGTTGAGCTGGTAGCTCTCAGCGTACGTGAATCCGCTTCCGCTCAACACGACGGCAGTGCCACCAGATATTTTTCCGTGGCTAGGCTCTATGCTCAACACAGTGCTCCTCTCGTCGTAGGTGTAGACAAGGTTGGAGCTGTCGTCGACCGATCCGAAATAGTCGACACCCCCGTTGAGGCTAACCTCCACGTTGCAACAGCCCTCAGTGTGCAAGCTTGCCGCAACCCTCGCATCACTCCCCAGCAGCATGCTCACGTCGGATGTAATCAGCGGAAGCGTACCGATGTTGCTAGGCTCGCCGAACGTCGTAAAGGTGACGAGATAGTTATTCCCGACGTAGTTGATTGACGTATCCGCATCAACAGCGCTCACGCCCACAATTTTCTCCACCTCCACGAATCCCACAGTGCTAAGGCTCTCCAAGGCGAGCTTCACTTCCTCTGCCGTCGCCGTGGTGTTCAAGTAATTGTCCGTCGTCTCCCCGTCGAAGACCAATTTGTACTTTCCGTCCAGCGGCATTGTGCCCAGGACCGTCTCTTCCACTACCATCACCAACCCATCTTCGCCGTCCAAATTATCGAACAGCGGCGTCAAGTTGTTGATGCCAGCGTCCAAACTGTTGAACGTGCATAGCCACTTGAAGCTGTTGTTGCTAGTCACAGCGCGGTTCACCACAACGCTCCCGGTTTCAATCAAGCTGAAGCTTTCCAGCGCGGCAGCCACCTCCCCGTTGGTCGCATCGAAGTCCAAATTCTGGGCCGCAGCAGGGCTTTCACCAGCAAAACTGAGGTCAAAGGTTCCGCTGACATAGCTTCCAATCACAACTTCGTCGTAGTTGGTTTTCACATCGGTTCCAGTGAGTGTCCCAGTAGTCATGAAATCGATCCCCTCCATGTTTTCCGCCACAGCGGCCGTAAAGGTGATCAAATAGCTCACCCCGTTCATGTGGGCGAGCGAGCTCGTTTCGACGTTCACGTCAACGGAATCAATATGCGAGATGGACTCCAACGAAGTTTTTACTTCCGCCGCGGTACTCAAAGCATTTATCGAGGCACCACCGGCGGTTTCAAGTTTGAACGCCAGTTTGTACTCACCGCCTAGAGCAACTGAATTCGTGGCCACCTCCTCGACCACAGTGCACCTCATGTTGCCGCTCAACGGACTTGTCAGCAAAGTTGAATCGCAAGTCAGCCCGCCAACCCCCGCAACGATTCCCCCGGGTGCGCTCAGCATCTCAATGTCGTACCCGCTGTAGCTGTCGGAAATAGTACTAGCACTCCCCGAAGGCAGGATCACTTGACTGACCCGAACGCTCTTGAAGAGCACTCTCTCAATCTCAGTTTTCAGCGCTTCCGGGCTCACATCGTACTCAAAGTAATCAGTTTGAACCCCCCCATACTCCAACCTCCAAGTCCCGCCAAGCGCAATCTCAGTCAGCAGCATCACCCTAATCGTTTGAGCAACAATGCCGTTGCCAGCATCCTCGCCCCAGGCGTACACCTCGACCCTCGCCACTTCATTGTTCAATGGCTCCTTTGGCACAATTTCAATTTTCTGGACCTCCACCTGAGATTGCCTGCTACTGACCGTGAGCTCCTGGACCTCGCGCCTCACTCCTCCAATCACCGCTGGAGTTACGCACTCGACGGACTCGTCGGAGATGAATTTGCCAACGACCGCACCAGCGGCTCCGAACTTGCACATGATGTCCTTCTGGTGGTGGAAGTTGCCTCCCTGGACGGTAACGACGGTGGATCCGAAACTCAACCCTCTGTGTGGGGAAATCGAGCTGACGAACGGGACGGAGGTGAACGAGAACTGAGCAAGATTGCTGTGCAAGTAGCCAGAGAGCCCATAGCTGGTGCAGATGCCGATTCCAAAGGGGACGGTATTGTACGACTCGGACTCGGACGAGGGCGGAGTGGTGCAACTTATGCTCTTGCTGCTACCAAAAACTGCCGGCACGGTTACGCTCACCCCCTGCTCGCCAAACACGCAGCACAAATTAGTCAGTTCGGGAAAGTCCACGCCGCCAACCAAAAGCGGGGTCCCTCCCAAGACACTGCCGTGCCTTGGGTAAATGCTTTCCACCTTGATTTGCGGCAGGTACATGTAGATATTCGTACTTGTTGACGCCTCGCTTGTCCACTGCTTCGAATCGTTCACGGTGGTTTGACTGCCATCTTGATTGCTCGATTGGTGGTTGGTGATCTCCACAACGACCGGGCCGGGTTGCTGGTTTGGAGCCACGCAGGTCAGTTCAGAGTCGGAGACTACGCTCGCCTTGACGACAATTGCGCCAAACCTGCAGAACACGTCTTCCTCCCCTTCTTGGCCTTGAGTAGCAAAATTGCTGCCCAGCACGGTCACCAAATTCGTCTCTCCGTAAAAACCCATTGTTGGCTCCAACAAGTACACCGTGGGCGTGTTCGTGTACGAATACGTGGCGCTCGATTCGCTGTAGTCAACCCCGTTCATGCTCACGGTCACTTCAGTGCTGTGCGCCAGCCCGGTGCTGCTCAGAATGCCGCTGGTCATGTCCAGGCCTGGCGCAACGCAACTCATGGTCGTTTTGCTGACGAAAGTTCCGTCCACCACGCTGTTCCCGAATTTGCACTTGAAGCTGCCATTTTCAATCGAGCTTCCCTCCTGCTGCAAAAACTCACCCCTGTCACAGTCAATGTGCACGTGCACAACCGCACCACCCAGCTCCGGACCTGCGGGCGGACTGACCTCAGCCAACACAACGTCGAAGTAGTAGCTGAACAGCGACACACTTTGAAAGCTACTGCTATCAAAGTCGATGCCGTTGTTGCTCACCCTGACAGTCGCAACCGCAAGATTGCTGAACTCGCTCACAGCGTCAAACATGCCGTTGCTCAGGTGGTTGAACGCCTTCTCCGCGCTCGGCACGACGCAGACGATTTCTTCCGAGCTGACGAACGTAGCCTTGACCGGAGCAGCACTTCCAACCTTGCAGCTCAGCTCGGGGGTGTTTTCAAACCACCTCCCAGCAACTGTGATCTTGCTCCCGCCCTGGTGAGGTCCGGCGCTCGGCGTCACCGACTCGACAATTTCCTCGTCGTAATACTCAAATTTCAGCCCGTTGCTCATCTTGTCCGCGCTCACACCCGCCGTCGATTCCAGCAACAAGCTAGTAGCTTGCCCGGAAGAGTCAATGCTGGCCAGCCCAAGCTGAAACGGCACACTCTTCTCCACGAACTCGCTGTGCGAGTCCTCGTACCCAAAGCGACGCATGCTGGGCGACTTGCAGCTCAACGAGCTTTCGGAGGTCACCACGGCGGGCACAATTTCCTTCTCGTTGAATATGCACACGATGTTGTATTCGGCGTCGAAATTCAATCCCTCCACAAATATGTCGGTGGTTCCGCGGCTCGGTCCCCTGCTCGGAAACAAACTCACGAGCTCGATGGAAGGACGAACAACCAACGCAGGTCCTTCCACGTAGTCAACTCCGCCATTCATGCTCAAGCTCACCTTATAGACGTCAGCCCTAATGTCTCCCGCCTCCAACACGCATGTCACCACATTATCGCTCACCCACAGTCCTTGCAGCTCCACATCGCCAACCTTGCACTTCAACAAATGCGGAGCAGACCTAACGAAGTTGCTGCCTGAAATTGTTACCGTCACATCGCTCATTTCCGGAACAACAGACGGCTCAATTGCAATGTCCGCGGGAGAAGTGTCGAACTTGAACTGAGCGTTGTTCACGCTAAAGTCGTGTCCGTCGTTGGTGGAGATCTCGATTGCATTCCACCCGGCGTGCATGGCCGGGGTAACGACCTCAATCTTGCTTGAGGATAAGACAGTGACCTTGAGCGCATACGCATTTGGTTTTTTATTTGCATCATCATCCAAAGGGCTGAATCTCACCAACGGATGCGTGCCAAAGTTCTCTCCGCTTATTGTGACGGTAGTTCCACCGTGCACGCTCCCCACCCCAGGTGTTAACAAAGTCACCTTGGGCACCTGCTGATAGCTGAAGGTTAGATTGTCGACAGCTGTCGCCACGCCAGCAGCCACTTCGTTGTAGGGGTGGCGAACCACCACGCTGAAGTCGACGGCCAAGTCGTCGTCTTCGTCGGAGGTAGAATCCGGGTCCAGCGCGTTGGGGGTCAAGCACTGTAGTTCAGTGCTGCTAATAACGGTAGCGGGGGATTGGAACTTTCCGAACACGCAGTATGTTTTTAGCATGCTGTCATCATCGCCGTCGACATCGCTATTGCCGAATCCGCTTCCGACGACGCTAACGACAGTTTTCCCAGTTACCAAGCCGCTCACAGGAGACAAGCTCAGCACGCTGTACTGTCCAACCACGCTCAAGGCAATGCTGTTGCCAACCGTGTCCACTCCGTTGCTGCTAACAAACACTGCCACCTTACCCAGGGCCATTTTCGGTGTCCTGCAAGTAACGGAGCTTTTGGAGGTGACAGTCGCCGCCTGAATGGAAATCGACCCATGTGAGTCGAAAACGCAGCTGACGTTGGCCGTCTTCTCAAAGTTCTCCCCCATCACAGTTAGCAGCGTGTTTCCGAGCTCCGGGACGGATGTTGGGTTCAACGCTGTGAGCATGTGTGTATCCGTGTAGGTAAAGGTGAGAGCTGACTGCGAGATTTCTCCGTTCCTCTCGATTTTCAGCGTCACCGCTCCAGCTCTACTCTCCGGTGTTACACAGCTCAAATGCTGCTCGTCAATGTACCTGGCGAAAATCGAAACGGTGCCAAAAACGCAATTTTGAGAAATTTCGCCATGTTCAACGAAACCTTGGCCCGTCACAATAACCGTCGCGCCACCCGCGCTCCCTCCACTAACCGGACTGACGTCGTCCAATCTCATCATCTGCTTGTACACAACTTGCATACCAGTGGAAATGAAGTGAATCCCGTTGTTGGAAATGTCAACGTCGTATATCGAGTTCGGTTGCGTTGTTTGCGACGGGGAAACGAATGTGCAGAGCGTTGTCGATTCGCAGTTCATAGGGGCGAGCACCTCGACCCTATCTCCGTTCCCGTTCCCGTCCCCGTCCTGATTTACATTTAGGCTTAACCTAGCAAAGATCGAATCTGCTCCAACAACAAAATTAGTTCCAACAACGCTCACCAATGTGCTGCCATCCATAGACACGAACTTTGGTTCAATGTCCGCTGCCATAGGTTCGAACCTTAACTCCAAAGCCGCCGCCGACTTACTGAAGTCCTGATCGTTCGCGCTGACGGTCACCGCCACGCTCATACCGTTGTTGACAGCACCACCACCAATCATTGTTTCAGGCAGCGAACATTGAATTTGCGTGGAGCTGATGAACGTTCCAGGCATCTTCGACCCAGACCCAAACCTGCAGCTCAAACTGCCCACGTCAGGAAAATTCTCGCCGACCACATCCACAGACGAGCCGGCATTTGCCGGAACCGAAGATGGAACGGTGGAGTTCACGACAATTTGATCGTAAAAGGTGAAGAGCGGTGCTGAATTGGTAGCGACAAAGTCTTGCCCCCCGTTCAAGGAGACCCGAACGGGGACCGAGTGCAACGCCGCCGCCAACGCAGATGCAGATGCGGGGGAGTTACAGTGCGCAACTCCGTTATTAATCCGCCCGTCAACCACGACGCTTGAATCGGAATCGCCAAACTTGCACTTCATGTCGATACGCAAATTCAGCTCTTCCACCAGCCCGCTCACCAGACCATCAAGCCCCCCAATTATTATATCAGTGCCGCCAGTGTTCGGGCCCAAGGCGGGCAAAATTGTTACACCTCCGCCGGTTGAAGCCGCAAACGAGCTGTACATGTAGAACGAAAGCGTATTTTCGGTCTCTCCACCTCCAAGCCGCCTCCCATCATCGTACCGGACAACACTAACCTTGACCTCCTTCGCGTGGTCCCCAGCAGCAATGCCCGTGCCCAGTAGCAGCGGACTTGTCTCGCAGGTGATCTCGGAGTCGCTGATTCTGCTGGCGACCATTAACGTGGTGCCGAACTGGCAATAAAAGCGGTCAGCATCGTCACCGTCACCGTCGGTGGTGAACCCGGACCCTAAGATCGTCACCAAGCTCCCTCCTTGCGACGGGCCGAGGTTCGGAACTACGCTACTCAGCGAAAACGAGTCTTCGAACTTGAGCAACTCGCTCGACATGACCGAATTAATATTTTGGTTTTGTGAAATCCTCAACGACACGTGGTTGTTGTTCGGTGACACTGGTGCGAGGCAGTACATGGTGGTATCGCTTACGACTTCGGCGTTTACCAGCATAAGTTCGTCGCTGTCGCCGAATTTGCAGGTCGTGCCCGCACCAGGTGTAAAGTTCGTTCCGACAATCGTGACACGAGTGTTTCCGGTCTGACTCAGTTTAAGAGGGTTGACGCTGCTCACAACCATCTCCTCGTCGTACACGAACTCGTAGCCAGTGCTAACGAACTCGCTGCTGGAGTCGAGCTTAACGAATACTTCAACTTTATCGCTCCCACCAGCACTTTTGGGCGGTGTGTTGCAAACGAACGAATTTGAACTATAATTCGAATGCGAATCTCCTCCGTAGTAGTAGGCAAAGGTGCTAACCTCGCCAAATTTGCACTGCGTGTCGGCCCTTGGACTCAGGTTACTCCCACCAAATACCACCCCGGTGTCACCACTGACCGGCCCGTTGAGGGGCCCGACGCTTTCCACCATCATCTCGGTTGAGTACAAAAACTTTCCGCCAAAACCAACGCTGTAGTCAGCACCGTTCAAGCTCACGCTCAACCCCACCGCCCCGGCTCTGCCAAAGTCAACCTGCGGTGCAACACAATTCATCGTTGAGCCGTCCACCACTGTACCGGCAACGACGGCCGAACCGAATTTGCAGAATGGCGCCGACGCACTATTCCTTGCCAGCACAAACCTGTGCCCGCTCACCGTAACCACAGTGCCCCCCGAGACACTACCCGAGCTAGGCTCCATGGCAACAATCGCAGGTTCCTCGTAGTACTCAAACTCCAAGTCGGCGTCCAAGTTGCTGCTCACAATTGCAACCGGAGTATCCGTGCCGGACAAAACAATCCCAACGCGGACGATTTCGGGAATAGAAACGGACGGCGAGATGCAGCTGATCGCCTTGGGCGAGATATGCTGTGCCACGACGCGCTTCAACTCGGCACGTTTCACGCCCAGTGTGAAGAAGACGCAATCGTAACTCGCGGTTGAGTCGTAGTGCGTGTCGGCAACAACAACCAGCGATGTTCCACCGGAAATTCCTCCCGCGGCGGGGTGAACTGAGCGGACAAACACCGTTTGGAAGTAGTTGAAGGCGACATTCGAGTGCGAGGAGGAGGCGAATCCATCGTTCGACACTTGCACCACAACTGCAGCCGCAGCTTCGGCGGCGGTTGTGGTGCACTTAACCAACCTGGAAGATACGTAAACTGAGTCCGTGGCGGCGACGTCGCCAAACTTGCACTGCAAGCTCGGCGTATCTCTAAAGTTGCTGCCGCTCACGTACACGAGCGACTCCCCGTTTGTGGGTCCCTCGGTGGGGAAGACAGACGAAACCACCGGAATTGCGAAAATGTTCAGCGCCACTGCTTTCACCTTGCCGTGAGCCGCCACACCGTTGAAGTTAAGCTCGATGTCGACCGTGTTTTGATTCTGATTCTGATTTTGAGTTTGAGTCTGAGTCTGAGGGGTGCTCACACTCAAGGTGCATGCCACCTTTCCGACCGATATGAACTCGACAGACGTCGCGTAAACCCCGTTGACCTTGCAGCTTGTTAGGGCTGAATTGTCGACAAAGTTCACGCCAACCACCACCAAAACCCCCCCAACGCTAACTTCACTCTGGCCAACTCCTTCAATGCCAATCGCCGGCACAAAGTTGAACCCAGCACTCTCGGCACTGTAGTGCAAGCCGTTGTTACTCACGCTGACACTCAATCTGCCGATTGTCGCTGATGCCTCCACATCGCACAGCACCGTGTTGTCGTTCACGAACTTGCCGCCGCTCACAGCATCGCTGCCGCCAAAACTGCACGACAGCTCCGGCCTGTCGGTGAACTTACTTCCACTAATTGTGAGGGTCGTTTTCCTCCCCGAGTTGATCTCGTCAAAGGAGGGGACAATTGAATCGACCACCGGCACCTCGTCGCAGTAGAAGACAAAGTTGTCGTTTGTGGTATAGTCGTGGCCAGAGTTCAACGATAGCTGGATGGGCCTCGGGCCCTTGTTAGCGTTGGAAGCCGGGCAAACAACGTCACAAATGACGGTGTTGCTTGTGGTGGACGAGGCGGCGAACACAGTCGCAGCTGCGTCCGCATCCGCACCAAGTTTGCACACGACCCCTTCGGCGTTATCATCCGAATCGGATATTTTGAAGTTCGAACCGCTGATGGTAACCGCCGTGGTTCCACCAACAGCACCGGACAGCGGCGAAATGCTACCGATCTTCGCATCGGGGAAGTAGGCGAACTTGTTGTTGGAGGATTGTTGCTGGTTGTACTCAACTTCGTTGTTGCCCACTATAACGGTGACTGGCAATGCTGTGTCGGTGTCGGTGTCGAGGCTTGGGGTGCTGCACTCCACGAGCTCCGAGCTGATCACAATTCCCTTGGCGTGCTTCATTATCCCCGCGGCCTCGTTAAAAAACCTACAGGTGACACCGCCGCCACTATTGGCGTTGGCGAACCCGGTTCCCGAAATTTGTACCTTAGTTCCGCCAACGAGCGGGCCGGAACTTGGGAAGATACTGCTAACCACTGGGCTTGGGGAGAACAGGTATTCCGCTCCTTCGCCGAAATCCTTCCCGTTGTTGGCGACCGCCAAGAGCACCACAGCCACCCCATCGGTTGACGCAGGACTAACGCAGCTGACGCTTCTGGGCGAAACGTAAACACCGCTTACCCTGGTGGTTCCGAATGAGCAGGTCAGGTCAGACGAGTTGACCCAGCTGGCGGAGTATTGCTCAGCTGTGACGAGCACGTTGGTACTCCCAACCACATCTCCAACGGAGGGGGAAATTGATTTTATTGTTGGTGATGACCTGAACGTGAAGCTAACCGACGAGGACCCAGTTATCTTCAAGCCAGTTCGGGTGGCAATTGAGAGTTCCGAGTTGTTAACAAACGACTCGTCGTCGTAAGTGTCGGCACCAACCGCATCCTCCTCCGGAGTGAAGCACGTGAGCAACTCGTTGCTCACGACGGTGGCGATTGAAGTTTTAATCACCGGTTCCGGCCCTGCAACGTCCAACTCGAAGCTGCAGAACAGGTCTCCATGCCCACTCAAACCGTTAAAATTGGTTCCGCTCACTGAAACCAGTGTGCCTCCAACGCTCGATCCAAAACTTGGCACAACCCCAGCCACCGTGCTCGGCTCGAAGAAGACGAAATCCGCCATGGCGTGATCGCCCATGATGCTAAATCCCGCCGCCGTAATCGTGACCTTCACCGCTCCAGTCGCTCCCACGGGAGGGGCAACGCAAGTCACCACCGAGTCGCTCACAACAGTTGCAGTCGACCTCAGGTCCCCAAAGTCGCAGCTGAGCGCCAAATTCGCAACCCCACTCGCCGTGGCAAAGTTCTGCCCGCTGATCGTCACAGTTGTCCCGCCCCCGACTGCGCACGACGTCGGACTCAATCGGTGGATGCTTACAGTCGGCGTGTACGTGTACACGAGCTGGTTCGCTGTCCAGTCCACCCCGTTGAGCGTAGCGACAACTCCCACGTGTCCCACGCTGGCCGCGGCAGGCGCCTCGCACGAGATGCTCGTCTCTGAGATGAACGCTGCGTGCACCAACGATTCGCCGAACCGACAAGCCAAGGTGTTGCTCTCGTAAAATCCGCTTCCTCTCACTATCACCTTGTTCCCGCCATCTTCCATCCCCGCTGGGGGGTGCAGGGTGTTCAAAACCGGAATTTTCTGGAACACGAACATGAAGTTGGACGTTGAGTAGTCAATACCACCGTTGGTGCTGATTTCAAGGGAGAGGATGGTGGGCGAGAGAGAGGATGGCGACTCGCAGGTCAAGACATTTTCACTCTGAACGGTGGCAAGAGCCTCGAATGGGCCAAATTTGCAAATTACGTTGTGGCCCGACTGCGTGTTGAAGTTCGATCCGACCACGCTCACGATTGATCCGCCTGACAGCGGGCCAGAGGCGGGGTAGATGGAGCTCACCGTGGGCAGTGGAACAAACAGGTAGGATAGATTGTTGGGATTAGCAAAGTCTCTTCCGTTCGCAGACACCAACAAGGGGACGGAAGTTGCTATTGGTCTTGTTTTGCGACTCGCACCACCAGGAGTTGTGCAAATGATCTCGGTATGGGTGTTGAACACGGCTGATGTGATTATATTTCCGAACTTGCAACTCAACGAGGGGGAGTTAGGAAAGTTGTTGCCAGTGACAATCACCTCCGTTCCTCCCGCAGCCGATCCCGACATCGGGGCCAGCGACAGAGGAAAGAGGGAAGCGTGGAACTGGAACGGAATGGCATCCGCGTCGAAATCGGCGTCAAATACGCCGTTATTTGACAAACTGATTTCAGACTCTCCGATCCCCACGCTAGGGGAAACGCAAACCACCGCATTAGAGGAGATGTACTTTCCTTTTACCTTCACCTTGGCATTATTATTGCCACTGAATTGGCACGACAAGGAGTCAAAGGGGAGGAAGTTGCTCCCTACAATGGTCACCGACGTCCCCCCCGACTCGGGGCCAGTTTGAGGAATGATCGTGGTGATCGTTATCGGGGCGTGGAAAACGAACGGCGTCTTGGTGGACGTGAAATCAATTCCATTCAGCGTGATCTCCACGTCAGACGTGACCGTACCGCCAATGATGGAGGCGTGGTCAGTGGGAATGGAGGGAGAATCACACTTCAGCTGAGACTTGGAAACGTACGTGGCGGCCGTTTCCAACTTGGTTTTGGTATCGCCGCCGACCTTGAACGCGCACTTGAGTGTGGTCGATTCCATGAAGTTGAACCCGGTGATGGTGATTTCTGAGGCAGTGTTGACGGGTCCGCTCTGGGGCGAAATAGATGTAACGTACGCACTGTCGTGGTACACAAAGAAAAACGAATTTGACAATGAATTGATTTTCACTGTGGACGTAGTCGCAACGTTTCCGTGGGCCGGAGGAGTGAGGCAGGTGAGGGATGTGGGTGAGGTGTAGGTGGCAGGGATCGAAATGCTGCTGCTGCTGCGCCGAGCGAAACGAGATTGTACGCATTTTTAATAAAGCCAAAATGTGTTAGTTGTATATTCTCGTCTTCCTCAAGGCAAGCAAGGACTGAGTGAGACTCACCTGCTGCTGCCGCTGCCGCTGCCGCTGCCGTCGAAGTTGAAGTCGCAGGTGTACTGAACTCCGTCGTCGAAGCCGGTTCCAACTATTGTTGCCAGGGTGTTGCCGCTTACACTTCCGCCAGATGGGGAAATGCTAGTTACCGTCACGGAATCCTTGAAGCTGAAAGGGACCGACGTGGCGGAAGCGGAAACTGCAAGGTTGACCGTCGATTTGGCCATCATGCTATTTCCAACTTGAGGGACCACGCAAGTAGCCAACGTGTTGGTCACAACAGTCGCAACTACGCTCAAACTGGCACCGTCCTTTTCCCCAAATATGCACTGCATATCGCCGCCAAGGGGGAAATTCGTACCGACCACCGTGATCTCGGTCTCCCACCCTTCGTGAGACGAATTGGGAGAAACGCTGGACACTTCGGGTTCCTTCGTGAAGGCAAAGTTGAGCGAATTTTCGCTGAAATCAACTCCGCCATTGACCGAAATTTTGATCGTCGAACTCCCCTCCCCTGCGGGGGCGGGGGGGACGTTGCAGGTGACGGTTTTGTCGTCAAAATTCACAATTCCAACCGAGGAGGTGGCTTCGTCAAACTTGCAGACAACCGCTTCCGCCTCCGCTTCCGCATCCAAGTCGCTGCTAATCGCAATTGTGACGGCGTAGTTGCCGGTCGCGGGCCCCGATGTGGGGGAGACTGAACTAATCACCAGTGGGCTGACATATTTGAACTGCACAGTTGCCACGGGTGTGAACTCATGCCCACCGTTCAGAGAGATCTGAACTGAGGCGGAGATTGGTTCCAAATTTGGCGACGGAGGGGTTGTGCAAATGATGGCGGTGTCACTGAGCACCGAGGCAGTGGTGGTGACCGACTGGAATCTGCACAGAACGTCCATTTCGTTGTGGGGATCTAGAAAGTTGTTGCCCGTGATTGTGACAGGCGTTCCACCGAGGAAAGATCCAACGGTGGGGACGATACTAATCACAACCGGTTCCTTGATGTACAAAAAGTTGGCAGCGGCGGCAGCGGAGTCCGAGTACTGCTGGTTGTTCAAGCTAACCAACAGCTTGAGCTGCTCTCGCTCTCCGCCGCTAGCAGCCACAGCCACAGCCTTGGGCGAGGTGCAAAGAAGCTTGGAGGCTGAGATGAAGCTCGCCAATGATTCAACTTCGCCAAACTTGCACCTGACCTGCTCCAGGTTGTTGAAGTTGGTTCCAACCACGGTAATAACCGTCGAGCCAAGCTCGCTGCCAACGCTCGGGCTGATAGATGTAATGGTGGGGGTGGGGTGGAAGGTGAACTGCGCGCGAGATTTGCTGTACTCGACTGCGCCGAGCGAAGAAGGTGGCAAACGAATTAAGGTGGAATAATGTTAGTTTAGTTGTGGCTCGTATGCTAGTCTTCGTCAAGGCGAGCGGAGACTGAGTGAGAACTCACCTCCATTCAGTGAAACCTCCAGGTTGACGGTGGAGGTTGAGGAGGGTGGGGAAATGCAGGTCAAGCTGTTGTCGGAATTTACCGAGGCGTGAGTGGCAGTTCCTCCGAACGAGCAGGTGGCACTGCTGTCCGCCTTACTGAAGCCACTGCCGTAAACCGTCACAACGGTTGCTCCTGTGACTGGGCCCAGCTTTGGCAAAACCGCCGACACAACCACTCCCTCCGTGTACACAAATTGCACGTTGCTGCCACTCGTGTAGTCGAGCCCCCCGTTGATGCTAACCTCAACCGGAACGCTGCACCGAGCGAAGAAGGTGCGAAGTGAATTAAGTGGGTTAGTTTAGTAGTGGATGTAGCCTTCATGTCCGTAGCAATTTTGCGGGATTCATCGCAAGTATGCTCGTCTTCATCAAGGCGAGCGGAGATTGAGTTGAGACTCACCTCAGAGTATTGCCACTGTCGCTCGGGCTCGGGGGCGAAACGCAGGTGGCAGTCGTCGAATCCAAAATGGTTGCCGCGGCAACCACGGTGGAGCCGAACTTGCACAGGAACGGGTGAGACTGGACAAATCCTGTTCCTCTGAGAGTCACAGTTGTGCCGCCCGTGACGCTGCCTGTGGTTGGCGTGGTCAACGAGAGGGTGGCCGTGGAGGCGAATTCGAACTGAGCCGAGTCGCTGATTGCGCTCATGCCGAAACTGCGCCGAGCGAAGAAGGTGCGAAAACGAATTTGAGGGGAGTAATATTAGTTTAGTAGTGGATGTGGATGTGGGTGTGGGTGTGGGTGTGGGTGTGGGTGTGGGTGCGGGTGTGGGTGGCAGTAGCCATATTCCTGCGTGTTCGCTCACTCACCTCTGATCATTCGTGGAAATCTGAACGTTGTACACGCCGGGGCTGGACCCTTGAGACTTGCAGCTGACCATGGTGGCGGAAATGTAAGTTGCGGGGACAAACGTTTTATGTACGTCCACGCCAACGTTGATGGAAAACGCACACTTGAGGTGGGTGGACCGGAAGAAGTTCTCGCCAGAAATGTATAGTTTGGTGGAACCGGACTCGGGACCCGATGAGGGGTAAATCGACGTCACGGCGAGGGGAACGTGATAGGTGATACGCGCGAGCGTATCGGTTGTATAGTCTGCACCTCCGTTTGTGGACACCTGAACGGCGAAGATTTTTCTTCCAACCAAATTTCCCAGCTCTGGAGCGGGACAAAGAATGGACCCGGAGTTGACCACCTGAGCAACAGATGTATATATGGTCTCGTCGTTGTCGTCGCCGCCGCCGCCAAGCTGCTCAAATTTGCAAAGTGCGGTGGTGGACGGGGAGGCGTGGAAGCCGCTTCCCGAAACGGTGAGAACGGTTTCCCCAAGGTTGGGGGAGGTGAGGGGGGAGACTGAGGCAACGGAAGGAGCAGAAATGTAGTTGAAGAGGAGATTTTCTGATTCACCCTCAAAATCGACTCCGTTGTTGGAGACGGACACAACCACAGAAATCTTGTTGGTGTCGGTGGAGGTACCGTCGGTAACTCTACTGGGCGACAAGCAGGTCAACTCGGTGTTAGAGACGAAGGTTGCGGGAACGGAGTTGGAGCCGAACTTGCACATCAATTTCGACCTGGGAGAATCGTCAAAGTTGGTCCCGGATATGGTCACCCTGGTGCTCCCGTCAGTGCTTCCCAAGATGGGGGCGATGGATAGCAACGATACGCCCACGGAGTAGTAGAACTCGTCCTCAATGTCTGTAGGCGTGAACTGCTGGCCGTTGGAGGAGATCTGGAGCGTGGCCGGTCCAGGAAGGTGGGATGGGGAGCTGCAAGTTGCAAGGTTGGGGGAAAGGATCTTGGCAGAAACGCGATGAGCGTTGGAGCCAAACTCGCACAGTAATTGGTCGGAGGAGTCGAATCCTAGGGTAGTTGTTGGGGTGTTGTTGTTGGGGTGTTGTTGGGGTGTTGTTGGGGTGTTGTTGGGGAGTTGCTTGGTTAGATAATTAATATTTTCCTGGTTGCACTCCACTCCACTCCACTTCACTCCACTCACCTTCGCCGAAAACTGAAACGCTAGTCGACCCTGTTTCCGGACCACTGAGAGGGAAAATGCTATTCACCACAATCGGGTTGCTGTACTTGAACGACGACGCATCCTGACTGTAGTTGATCCCGCTGTTCGTGGACACGGACAGCGCAACTGCTCGACTCAGCAGGTCGGTGGACGGAGGGGAGACACAGGTGATTAGGTTGGACGAGACAAAACTCGCCGCAACCTCATTGTCGCCAAACTTGCAGAAAATTTCCGTATTGGTGTGCTTGGCAAAGTTCTCGCCGTAGACCGATACCATCGAGTTGCCATGGATGGGACCGGTTGCGGGGTAGACGTTGGAGACGACGGGGGGGAGAAAGTAGTTGAAAATGTGTGGTGTGAGGGTGAAATCCTTGTTGTTCAAGGAGATGGAGATTGTCGCCGTTGTTTGGTAGATGGAGGATGCGGTGGAGGTGGTTGGAGAGTTGCAGACGACTGTGTCTAGTGTGTCTACTGTGTTTAGTGCGTCGTCGGACTCGTCGCCGTCGTCGCTGGCTATTGATATGTGCGACGGGGTAACGACGTAGTCGATGTTATTCGAGGTGAATCTACACTTGAAAAACTCGACGTCCTGGAAATTTCGGCCACTTATTGTGACCGGAGTGCCCCCAGAAGATGGGCCGTAATGGTTTTTATTGGTGTTGGCGCTATTATTATTGGTGGTGGCAACCATATCCTTGTACCGGGAGAAAGTGTGCCCAGAATCAATGTAATCGTTCCCGGCATTCACGCTGAGGAAAATGGACTTTGCCCCAATCGTCGCGTCAAAGTCGCTGTCGCTCGTGGCCGTGGTGACCTCGGTCACACACGATATAGCAGTGTGACTCAACCACGTCGCTTTAATCTCAGTACCCCCCAGACCAAACTTGCAGTACGTAATGTCATTCTGCTCGAATCTCGACGACGTGATCGTAATGGCCGTCGAGCCGGAAGTTGGACCTGTTGTTGGGCTCACGCTTGATATTGTTAGGGAGCGCCTGCAAGGGGGGGTTAGGGGGGGTTAGCGCGCGACAACCATTTTTTTTTAACTGCCTGCCGCTCGGCTCGGCTCGGCTAGCTCACGCAACTCACCTGTACTCATAGATAATCGACTCGCTAGTGTAGTCGCTGCCTCCGTTAGCTGAGATGGATACCAGCACAGCTCTCGCCGATGTGGTGGTGGTGGTGAAAATTTCGTCCTCGAAACCTTCTTCTATTGGGGTCGAAACAGTTCCGAACACGTCCGCAGCGCTCGGAATTGGGCAGCTGATTAGCGTGTCGCGGACGTATGTGGCGATTGTTTGTACAAAATTGTTATTGTCATTGTCATTGTCATTATTATTATTATTGTCGTCGCCTGGTACGGAAAACTTGCAAACGAGCTTGTCGGAAGATGATGATGACGGCGGAGAGAAGTTTGATCCATGCAGAAACAGGACCGCAAGGTCGTTATTCGTGTTCTGTATCGACCCAAACTTCGGCGATATATTCTGGATTCGTGGCGGAAGGTAAAAGTCGAAGGAGTTATTAGTTGTATCGTCGCCGTCCTCCTCTGTGCCGTCATAATTCCCCGAATAATCAACCCCATTCGTCGTCACATCAATCCTCGCCCCCCCCCCCCCTCC
>BRYC01000038.1:0-11680 GCA_030267985.1 Parmales sp. scaly parma | reverse complement strand
GGGAGGGGAGGGGGGGGGGTGGGGGGGGGATGGATGTGTTAAAAAACCTACATTCCAAAAATAAAAATAAAATCCCCCCTCCCAAACCACACTCACCTCATCACAGCCTCAACCCCCCCTATGTCAACATGCCTATCCCCGTACAACTCCAGCGCGTACCCGCTCGACCCCGCAACGGGACCTAGCGGAGACGGACTCGAGAGCCGAAGGTAGTCGAGCTCGGAGGAGGTCAACGCGGCGGAGTAGACAAAGACGTTCTCGATTAGTCCGCGGAAAGAAGTTGAGGGAGAGGCGTTGCCACCGATGCGGAGGCTGGGGGTGGTGTGGTGTGAGTATAAGGTAACCATGTTATATGTTCAATATGTTCAATATGAAAAAAATAGAATAGACTCACCTTGCACGCCCCTGGCCCATGCCCGGCGCTGCCGACGTGACGGACTTCCCGTCGACGTTAACAGTGGCCGTGGCCGTAACCGCATCATAAACGACGCTAACGAACTGCCACTCGTTCTCTTTAATTTCCAACGGCGTTGTGAACTTCTCAACTCCCCCGCTCCCCTTCCCCAAGTTTGCAACAACGCCAGAGTTGTGTGCCAGGCTTAACCCCCGGTCGTTCCCGCCGTTGTCGGTCGTTAAGATCGACATCGCCGGGAACCCACCGTAGGGGGTTTCGCCAGTGTTCGGGCCGTTATATTCCTGCTGCTGGGAAGTTGTCTTCACCCAGCAGCCCATGGTCAGCTGGGGGGAGGTGAACTCGTTCAGGTCGAGGTTCAGCTCAAAGTAGGTGTCCCCGGAGAAGTAGAGGGCCTGGTTCTCGACAGCGTCCGCCGTGTATAGTAGCGTCGGCGGACTATCATCACTCGGATTGTCCGAAGTGCTGTGGGCTGTGAGGGTAGTTTGGGAGTTGGGGGAGGAGCCAAAGGCTGAGGAGGCTTGATTTGAAAGATTGCCATCAAGTGGGAAGAAGGCTAGAAGGTCGTCGATGCGCGTTGATAGGAACGGGAGCGACCCCCCGATGTGTACGTGCGCGTTTGTTGACGATGCTATATGGGTTGTTGTGAGGGCGAGGCCCAAGATGGTGATTGAGACTCTCATCATGAATTTGATGATGGGGCTAAAGCAAACGGCCGCTGTTTTTTTGTTTAAAACTTCGCCTTCAGCAGGTATTTAATCGTTCGTGATGTTAGCAGATATTGTTGATTAATAGTCCATGTGTGTTCACGAGTGCATAATTTTCAAAGTTGCGGTGAAAAATATATTTCGAGTCTAAATTTCCTCAGCACTGATTAAGAGAGTTAATTTATAGAATTTATAGAGCCGACCTTACGGATATTACAGACAGTACTCTGTTACCGTATTTTTTAGCACTCTTAAGTTGGGTTGGGTGGGTGCCTCTGCTATAGTGATTTTAAAATTCACAATTGTCAGTTGGGTAAGGGAAGCTTCCCAAAAGCTTGTGACCAATGCTTTATGATTGGACTCAACCATTAACGGGCGATCCTGAATGGTACTTAAATCAAACAGCGAGGTTCGAGAATGCCTCTGAATTAGTCAGATATATGTGCAGTGCGACCCAGCCCTTTCCTTTCTCGCCGAAACCTACTTCGGAAGATGATCCTCATTTGATAATAAGCGGAAACACAACGTACCCTGACCCCTCCTACCACGACATCTTCAACTTTGAACCTGTTTGCCCTTTCCCGTACGTGAACAAGGGTTGGAAGTACGATCTGACCCCCACTGGCCGTTTGTTGAACGGAACCAACGTGGTGCTTGGCGACTGCAGCCAAACGATGGCCGAATCAACCGATGGCTTCTACGATAGGCTCTGCTTCTTCTATACACTCATTAATATCATTCCCGGTGTGATAACGCTCTTGTTTCTCACTATATACTCCAGCATCAAATTTGCGGACGAGAAAGGCAAGAAGGGGTCCGATAAGAAGCACCTTTGGCTCATCAAGGGCAAGGTGTCGTTCTCTAAGCATGCCAACGTGAGCGAGCAAATGTGCTGGATCAACGTGTTCGTCTGCTTTCTCCACGCAGTGATGACTACAGATACACATGGGTGGTACGGCAACATCTCCATCCAAATGAGGACAACAATGAGCGCTTGTTTGACAGCTAGTGCGATCCACATCGCCATCACGATGGTCACCAGTTGGATTGCTCTTATCGACGGCGGCAAGCTGAATCAGCCTCCGAGATGGGCAACGCTGTTGAAGCGGTCTGCGTATGCTCAGTTGTATATAAACGAGGTTGCTTGTTCCATCCTGCAGTACCATGTTGGGATGGCAAGAAACTATGAACTGTACATGAATGGGAGCGTGGTTGCCTGGAAAAATACATTCTACTGCATCGTTTGCTTGACGTATGCTATACTGGGTTTTATTTACGGGCGGAAGATAACAAATATGTTGAACAACGGAAGCGGGAAGGTTAGCAGCAGCGAGAAAAGGGTGCGGAGGTATTGTTATAATTGTACTTTTGTTATGCTAATAGCCACGTACTGGAAGGCCGCACCAACAATCATGTGGAACATGCGCACGAACAACTACTACGGTCTTCACCCGTGCAAGTTGAGCTCGTTCTCCTTAATAGATACTTTCTATTCGCTGCTCCAATACTTGATCCTTTACAACTTCCAACCAGGAAAAGTAAAGGCAACGACGAGGTTGATACAAGGAATTGCGAGCACGGTGAAACGGTCTGGGAGTAGTAATGTCACCAGTCGCAATTCAAACACGACCAAGGGGGACAATGGGAGCAGTAAAGGGAGCAGTGGTAGCAGCGGCAAAAAAAGCTCGCTCAACTCGAGCACTAGTTCGAGCACAAGTAGCTCGAAAAACTCAAGCAGCGTGCAGCCGAGCGACATGAGCGGTGTGAGCGAGCTCAGCGAAATAAGCGGCACGAGTTCCATGGAGTCGGGAGTGAGTGAGTATGATGAGGTGGAGCACTAATTACATAAGCATTTCAAATAAATATTTTTTTTCACCCTGCCACTCATTCGATTTTCCTTTTCATTTTATAAATATTATAAATATGCCCCCAAGGGACGAAACGGCCCTGGCCGCCACAACTGAGATGGTTGCCGTCTCCCTGGGAACTGAAGTTCCTGCGACTGCCAAGTCCAACGAAGTCAATTTAAAAAAACCCTCGGAATCTTCATCCAGGGTTAGCAAGAGCTTCACCCCAACAAACCCATTCATTTGGCTTGTTGCCAACAAGCAGGAAATCCTCTCTGGTATGACTGTTTCCCTGGCCCAGATCCCCGAAGCACTTGCCTTTTCCTTTGTGGCTGGCGTTGACCCCCAGCTGGGCATGCAGGTTAGTTTCTTTCCAACAACACAACACAACACACAACACAACACAACACACAACACAACACAACACAACACAACACAACACAACACAACAAAGTCAAAGTTGACAACAACAACTAATCCTTTAGCCCTCCCTCCTCATCGTCGTCGTCATCCTATTCACCTCACCCTAGGCCGCTTGGATCATGGGCCTCATCACCTCCCTCGCTGGAGGGCGCCCCGGAATGATTTCAGGCTCCACCGGCGCCACTGCTGTCATGATGATTGAGCTCGTCGCAGTTCACGGCGTCGAGTATCTCTTCTTCGCGGTGATGCTTGCAGGTATCTTCGAGATGATGTTCGGCATGTTCAAGCTTGGGAAGCTCCTCAGGTTTATTCCCCACCCTGTCATGGTTGGCTTTTGCAATGGGCTAGGCATAGTAATTGGCCTCGCCCAGTTCGCATTCTTCCAGGAGAAGGCGGATCCTGTTGTAGAAGAGGGAGCCGATGCCGATGCCCCAGGCCGTCATTTGCTCGTCATCGGACAGCCCTTTCAGGTCTTCAGCAACGGCGTCTCGTTCGTTACCGGAATGGTTGCGTTCTGGGTGGCGGTCGAAGTGCTAGTAACCTTTCTCATTGCCTTCCTCCTGCCCAAGTACTCCACAGCCATCCCGTCGAGCATGGTAGGAATTGCTGTCGCCACAACCATCGAGTGGGCCATCGTTAGGCAGACCGGATCCGAAACTACGACAGTTGAGGACTTGGCCAGCGTCGCAGGGAGCTTCCCCAAGATCATCTTCTTCAACGACGAGTACAACTTGCCGAGTATTAGCGGCGAGATGCTGGGCATTATTCTGCCCACGTCGATTTTAATTGCTATCGTGAGCCTGGTTGAAAGCTTGATGACGCTCGAGCTGATTGACGAGATCACCGAAACTGTCGGCGACCCGAACAGGGAAGGTGAGCCGCGAGCGAAGCGAGTCGCGAGTCCCGAGCGAAGCGAGCTAGTCACAACTAGTGTGTGTGTGTGTGTGTGTGTGTGTGTGTGTGTGTGTGTGTGTGTCTGTGTGTCTGTGTGTGTGTGTGTGTCTGTGTCTGTGTGTATGGGTTTTGCTGGATCGCACTAAACTTTACTAAACTAACTTTATTATTCCACTCAATTTAATTTGTCTGCGCAGCGTTCGGCCAGGGACTTGCCCAGTTCACGAGTGGCTTGTTCGGAAGCATGGGGGGGTGCGTCACAATTGGTCAAAGGCGAGTGAGCGAAGCGAGCGAGCCTTGAGGAAGACGAGCATACTCTCGATGTATCTCGCGTAATGGCTGCAGACGGCTACATCCAAAACTAAACTAAACTAAACGAACCCACTTATTCAATCAAATTGCGCCTCGCTTCGCTCGGCGCAGCATGATGAACTTGCAGAGCGGGGGGAAGGGGAGGTTGAGCAGCAGCTGCGCCGCGTTCAGCGTGCTGCTGATTGTGCTGGTCGCCTACCCGCTGATTAACATCATCCCGGTGGCGAGCCTTGCGGGAGTCATGTTTTGCATCGTCTACCACACCTTCGAGTGGAGCAGTTTGAAGTTGATTGCGGCCGCATTTTTGAGCAAACAAAAGAGGGAGAAGTACGTGGAGATCCAGGGCAGGAAGGTGAACCGCTCCGACATCTTCATCGTGCTGCAGGTGAGCGAGCGAAGCGAGCGAGCCTTTTGGAAGTCAAGAATACTCAGACGGCTACATCCACTACAAAAACTAAACTACCCAATTGCGCATCGCTTCGCTCGGCGCAGGTCATGATCGTAACCCTGCTCACCGATTTGGTCGTTGCCGTTCTCTCAGGAATCGTCATGACGAGCCTTCTCTACACGTGGGACAGCAGCGAAACCGTCAAGGTTACCAGGACCGTGGACACCGAGCACGGAAACAGGGTCGTTTACATGGTGCACGGGCACCTATTCTTCGCGGGGGTAAAACCGTTTTTGAGCCAGTTCAATGTAGAGCTGGACAGCGGCGAGGTGGACATTCATTTTTCCAGCTGCGACATTATGGACTGGAGCGGATTAGAAGCTTTGAACGTTCTATACGCTAGATTTAACAAGAAGGAGGAAATCACAAAAGTGAGATTTTTGAGCGTGAGGGAGAAGAGCAGGAACATGTTAACGAAGGTGAGCGACGAGCGATCGAAGCGAGCGATAGAGTTCGAAGCGACTAACACACTCTTGCTCACGTGTGCAGAGTCAACATTTGTTGGATAACGACATTTTGGATCCGGACGAGGACGAGAAGGAAATTCTCGTTGTTGGCGGGGGCAGGCAGTTGAACGTTGCTCAAAGGGACAGTGTGGTGAACAAGGGGGATTGTTGAAGGGACGGTCTAAAAATGCTAAATTAATTTTTGTTTTTCTGTGGTTTGTGCAAGAACTTTGCAGTCTGTTTTACCCTTTCGTTTCCCCCCCCTCCGGCCTGAACATTGTTGTGGTTGTGGTTGGTGCATATTCCACGTAGTCCAAGTGTTAATTGATGGCAAAATATTTCAAACCTTATATATATATTTTTTTATTTTGTTATTTTTCCTTTTTTTGGGGGGACCATCGTGTGGGAGTGATCTGGACAGGGAGATGGGCTGGGGAGAGGAAGGAAAGAATCTCGGAGGTGACGTTGTACCCTCCGTCGTGCACGCACTCGCCGAGTAGTCTAATGGTGTGGGCGTGGGTTGGAGTCCGCCGGGAGTGTTTGGGGAAGGAGACAAATTCCCACTTGTAGACGATGTGGAGAATGAGGTTCAGGACGGGGGTCAGGCAAGTGATAGGTTGGTACTCTCGGCAGGGGGTGATTCTAACCGTGTGGTCGTAGTTGGATGAAACAATGTAGTTGGAATCGGCCGTGATGGTGAGCTGGTTGGTGGTGAATTCCTGCTCAAACGTGTGCTTGAGCTCGAAAGTCACAGCATCCCAGATCTTCATCGTTTTGTCGTAACCGGCACTCACAAGAATACGCCCGTTGGGGGAGTACGAGACGCTATTGACCCAAGAGGTGTGAGCCTGGTCGATGCTCTTCACCAAGCTTCCATCGGCAGGGTTCCAAAATTTGATGGATCCATCGCTACTTCCCGAGCAAAGGAGTTTGCAGTCGGGAGAGAACGAGAGGGACCAGACGATGTAGGTGTGGCCCTCCAACGTGTGCGCTAAGATGGAACTTCCCTCGTTGAAGCTGTAGGTCTTGATGGACTTGTTGCTTCCAGTAGCCAGCTGCTTGCCGTCGGGGGAGAAGCACACTGCATAAATCTGATCCGTGTGATCATCTAGCACTTGCACTCTCGCCCACTCGCCACCCTCCCTCGACTCCGACCAAATCATCACCTTCCTATCACTTCCACCGGAAGCAAAGTGAGAGCCTGATGGAGAGACGGTGACGCATTTCACACCACCAACGTGTCCCACCAAGGTCTGGACCAACTCGAGGGAAGGGCTAAATACCTTCAAGCCATTACCATTAGGACCATCTTGGCCACAAGCCACAAGTCCCGAGCCATTCGGAAGATAGCAAAGACCAAAGACACCATAGGCAAAAACATCGTCAGCTCGATATTCTACCTTGTTGGAGCTGGTTGAGTGGACAATGATTGACCTGCTCCAACTACCCGATGCCACATGGCCGTTACTCCGCAACGCCACGCAACTCACAGTATCATTATGCCCGTGGAGGAGCTGTTCGTCCATCTTCACAGACTAAATTGAGGAGGTGCCGACGAGGGCGGGGTGTAAATTTCTGGGCTAGTGAGAAAAAGTATGGTCGAACGAAGAGCAAGCTGGTGCTAAATGTGTAGCTGTAGCGGCAATCAGAGATATCTTCAATAATTTCTTTAATTTTGTGTTTGTTGTACAAAATTGTATGAGCTGCCCTGAAGAGCTTGGAGGCATGGCCTTTATGTTTGACGCTGCCCATGAGTCGACATTGGTTGGCCATGAAGTGGGGCCTTACAAGCTGTTCCTTGAAACCATAGATGAGGAGAGAGGGGCCATGATTTCTGGTCACTACGTTTGGCCAGGTGCTAAAGTGCTTGCCGAATACCTATTATCTCTCCCTCTCCCTCTCCCGCCAACGCTCAATGTGGTTGAGCTTGGAGCCGGCTGTGGCTTAACTTCGCTGGTGTTGTACAAGATGTTCGTCGAAGCCTCCTCAACCTCAACCTCAATCTCAACCTCAACCTCAGTCTTAAACCTCTCCATGACTGACTACGATCCTGGTGTTCTTCAAAAAGCCCAGAAGAACTACGATCTAAACAAAACTCACCATTGCAGTTCACTTGTCACAAACATTTCGTGCGATCTCCTTGAGTGGGGAGTCGATTTCAATTTCTCCGAATCGTTCCCCAAGCTTAGCACCCCCACCTCCTCCCCCACCCTCAACCTGGTCATCGGCAGCGACGTAATCTATTCTGTCGAAGTTGTTGAGCCGTTAATGAAAACGATTTCCCTCCTTCTCACCAATTTGGAGCGATCCACGCACCAAACCCAAACCCAAACCCAAACCCAAACCCAAACCCAATCACAAAACACGACACGAATGATAATGAGCCAATCCTTCGCTTATGATTCCGCAATAGAAAATATGTTAAACGATTGCTGCGTAAAGTTCGACCTCTTCCGGTCAATTATATCCGACACCTTTGTCAAAGGTTCGACCAACAATGAGAACAACCACAAGATCCAAATGTTCACCGTGGTGCCAAAAATAAATTCAATTTGGGAGCACTTCAAAAGCACCCCCGACAAGGAGATGAAGTACAAAGTTGTAGAGATTGCGCGTTGTAGCGAGACGCAGGAGCGCAAAATTGTTTACAAGGCATTATACGGGGAGCGTGGGGTGTGGGTACGCGACCTTTCAATGTGGTTGGAAAAGGTGGTAGTGGACGGCGTTGAAAAAAATCGTTTTAATTTAATAGAGTTGCCACCTTCGTAGTTCGTGAGTTCCTATTCTAGTTTGTTTTTATTCCGCTTTTCTCTGCTTGTGGGGATCCCTTATTCTTATTCAATAGAATCCTCTTTGTTCTCTCGTTTTGATAGCTCTGGTTCAAGTTGATAATAAGCTTTGGCAGCACGCTCAGCTCAATAGCAATCGCGCTGAGGTTTAAAAACATTAAAAAGAATCGAACAATCAGCACGACAAGCCACCCTTCAAAAATTGTATTTCTAACCGAATTGTATTCCAAACCGGGGTGAAGTGCTTCAACGAATCGACTGTATTTTGGGACCACGAAGATTCCATAGAGTGAGATCATCACCGAGTAAAGAATCAGGACGAAGTGGAATGAGGTGCTGACTTTAATTCCCGTCTTCTTTGCCACTTTGGCGTCAAGCGAGTGTCCGCCTTGGTAGGCGTGCCAACTGCCAACTATGACAACCAAGGTCACCACCGTGGCTTTCACCGGAACAAAAACGGAGTTGAGTATTTGGTAGTAATAGTGGAAGCACCTAAGCTTTGCTTCTTCGTCAGTTGGATTGAGGGCAACCCCCCAATCAAACACCATGTCAATCGTGAGGACACACTGGATCAGGCCGCCGGCCACGCACAGAGCAACGATCGCGTGGAAGTGCGGCAACACATCCATCAGCTCGTTCGAGTAGCTGGGGTTGATATCACCATAGAGAAGGGACGACTTCGTGTGCTGCACAACATTCTTCAAGGTGTCCTCAATTGTGAGTTTCAGCTCCGCCTGACTAATTGGCCTTAACAAACTCTTCCCAGCGGTATCCTCGTCGAGCTTCGCCATGAGGCTGGGATTGTCATTCAACTGTTTGGAAATTCTGTTCATTTTTACTAGTGCAACTATCGCCATAACAAAGCCTGGTATGCCGAAAATTGTTCCAACGAGGCCGAGCACGAAGTTGGCCACGGCAACCGACATAATGATGCAAATATATATAAATTCTATTGCTTATTAATATAAAAAAAAAAACATTTTTATTTTTTTTATTTACTCATTTCAAAAGAAACAACAAATTGAGTAGTTCTCATCATGATATATAGATTTACCACAGCCACACTGCTTGCCCAGGGGGCTGCAGCTGGAAGGCAGTTGGAGAGCTGCAATACTTCAGACATTGCGACTTGCTTTGCGAATGTGGTATCTGGTGGGGTGATAGATTTGGTTCCTGGGACAATGAGCTCGTGGGATGGAATAAATCCCGGTACGCAATTAAAATTTGGGAGCAAGTACGCGTCCATCGCATGCAACGAGGATGGGGGGGCGTGTGTTTGGCAGGGTGCGGCTACGAGAGGCGTTGTGCTGATCGACACCAACGGTGGGACTACTACCCTTCGCTCCATCACCATCAAAGATGGAGATACTACTAGTGGTGGAGGGCTGTTTGTGTGGAATTCCAACGTAGACCTGATCCTCATCGATTTTATTGACAATGTTGCTTCCACCAAGGGAGGGGCAATTTATGTTACTGGCAGCAGCACCAGCAGCACAGTTAATCTTCAGGGTTGCTCGCTCGCTGGAAATATTGCCAGTACAGGCCCCGACGTGTACAACGATGCCAAGACCGTGGTGATATCTGGGTGGTGTCCCGAAGGTGAAGATAAACCCATTCGTCCCTCCCCTCCGTTTGTCCCCTCCCTGCACTAACCCCCCCCTCTCTTCCCCCCTCTCCCCCCTCTCCCCCCTCCTCTCTTCGCAGGTTATGCTCAAATCCAAGGTTCCGCCCTGATCAACCACAACATTAGCCCCGGTTCAATGACCGACCCGGCATACTCGTACACCTGTACAGCAACCACGGCTTCCCCCACGGCTGCCCCCTCGGCGGCACCATCCGCAGCACCCACGGCTGCCCCCACGGCTGCCCCCACGGCTGCCCCCTCCGCGGCTCCCACGGCAGCCCCAAGTGCCAGCCCGAGCGCTTCACCATCCGCAGCACCGAGCGGAGCGCCGAGCGAGGCGCCTTCAGCAGCACCCAGTGCTGCCCCAAGTGCCAGCCCGAGCGCCTCACCATCCGCAGCACCGAGCGGAGCGCCGAGCGAGGCGCCTTCAGCAGCACCTTCAGCAGCACCCAGTGCTGCCCCAAGTGCCAGCCCGAGCGCCTCACCATCCGCAGCACCGAGCGGAGCGCCGAGCGAGGCGCCTTCAGCAGCCCCCTCCGCAGCCCCCACGGCAGCCAAAGTTCCCCCCTCCTCCTCCTCCGTCCTCCCAATCGTCGGGGGCGTGGCTGTCCTCGCCTTGCTTGGCACGGCATTCACCATGAAGAAAAAAGCAAAGACCGATGATGTGAAGGATACCGAGATGACTTAGAGTAATGTTGGCGGCAATAATTTGGTTTTGAGTTAAAAACACGATGGGAGAGAGTGTGTGGGTGTGGCGAATATATATATATAAGAGAGTAAAGTGTTCAGCGAGGGACTAACTAGAATGAAAGGGGTGGAAGCTTTACAACGGAAATTTGCATTATGAAATCCATTATGAAACTCGCTTTGCTCGAACGCTTCCCCGCTCGCGCGCTTCACCAGGTGGCAAGCCAACCAGCAACAGCAACCGAAGCCAAACCCGCCCCCCCCGACATACATTACCGACGCTAAAAGCGCCCCGCTCAAAGCAAAGCGTATCCAATACCCCCGCACCGCTTTCACATTTATTGGCGGAACTTTCCCGCCAGCAGCTATCGTCGATTCTCCCGCACGTCGTTGCTGGGTGGCGTCAGAATCGCCACGCAAACCAAGTCTGCGCAGCCCTTGAGAACGATCGCTCCGACGTTGAGCTTTCGTTGAACTGCCGTCGGGTTCACAACGTCGCCGACGAACTTGGACCCGAAGCGCTGGTTATTCAATTCTCAGCCGCACCAGAACCTCTTTCGGCTTTGTGAGCTTGATCTAAGGTTATGTTAGTGTGGGTGTGGGTGTGGGTGTGGAAGTGGAAGTGGATGTGGATGTGGATGTGGATGTTGCCATTATTTCGCTCGCTCACTCTCTCACTCACCTGCTGCGTGACCTTGTGCTTCTGGATTCTTTTGAACTCATCGTCGTCCTCTTCTTCGGAAGAATCCTCTTCCGATTCAGATTCCTCGAAGTACTCCGTCTCGAGCTCCTCCTGCAGCGAAAACAAGTTTTTAGTTGGTTAGTTGGGGCAAATTAAATAAGTACTTATCGATTTTGAGACTTAAACTCCCGATTTTCCACTTTAAGTCTCACATTTTAAAACCCTAAGTCCAATCTCAGTTTTATGTCAAATTTGGCTCAATGAGCCAAATTCGACGTATTATTTGACTCATGAGTCAAATATGACATATACTCCTCAACACTCGTTTTCGAGATGGTTAAGACCAATAAGGACCAAATAAATCTACATTCCATTTAGTGAGGGTAAATGAAGCATCGTGTAGATTTTT
>BRYC01000037.1:14572-35900 GCA_030267985.1 Parmales sp. scaly parma | reverse complement strand
CGAAGGTTGGGATGGGGATGGGGATGGGGATGGGGATGGGGATGGGGATGGGGATGGGGATGGGGATGGGGATGGGGAAGGGGAAGGGGGGACTTTTATGCTGGATTCAGCCAGCTTTGTTATCTTATCGCCACTCGAGGCCATGAAGGCGAGGGCCTTGTTGAACATATTTAGGTGAGTGAGGGCGATACGTGGGGGCGTGGACCAGGGGCAGAGTTACTGGATAAGGTGAGACAAATATCTTGAAAGAAAATAAAAGTGAATTTTTCTTTAATTTGCCTCTGGGCTCTTCACGCTCTTACGCCGAAATTCTCAAGAAATCTAATACCACACTGGTGGGTCCGTCTCCAGCTCCAGGCTCCTGGATGCACCGGTTCAGTAGCAGCATGCCCTCATGCAAAACCCGCAATTCTGCCTCACTCGCCGCCTCCCTCGTCGGCGGTTTGCACGTCTTCTTGTGCTTCTTCCACGCCGACTTCTGGCACTCGGCGCTGCAGAAGTAGCTGGTTCTGCACCGTGCGCAAGCTTTCGTCGTGATGGTCTTGCAGACATCGCACTTGCGAGTCGGTTTCTTCACCATGTCCTCCACTTTAACCAGCTCAGCCTTGTCGTACTTCATGTGCTTGATGAACGTGCAAGCGGTGTTGTAGGTGCCAAAGACCTCCTCGTCGACGAACTGCTTGGGGAGGTGTTGTCGGAGGAGGGTGGGGAAGGGGGTGGAGGAGATGTACTTGGGGGTGAGCCGGAGGATGTTTCGGATCTCTTTACACGCATTGAATTGGGATGGATCAGCAAACTGGAGGGCCGTGTGGCCTGTCGGGTCCTTAACGGTGAGGGAAAGTGGGTGTCGATGGATCATTCGAAGAGCAAGAAACACGAGGGAGTCGCTGTATACCTGGCTGTAGCCAGCAATCTGTCGAAGAAGAATAGAATTGGTGTATTTGAGCACTTCACGCACCAACTCGTCATCGTGCTCATCGATGAACTTGTGACAGTCTGCATACGATCGTGATTTGATCCATATAACCATCTCATCCCACCAATAAGCCACTGGTGCGTACAAGCGGCGCATCTCCTTCCCACCCAACGAACGAACTTCCTCGGGAGTGAGGGAGAGCAAGCCGATGATCTCAGCACAGGCTCCACTCCTACGGGCAATGTCGAAGGGAGTTTCGCCTTTATTGTCTCGTGTGGTGAGGGCCTCGTAATTCCAGCCAATCGAATTCACGCCCACATAGGCAAGAGTATGTGTGTGTGTCTGAGCTTTCGCTGCCATCCAATGATGTGGCAGTCGTCCATGCTCATCTCTCTCCTTGTACTTTCTCCTGAACAAATCTATGTCCTGATTTGGTTTATCAATGACTCTTTGTACCGCGGGCCAATCACGCTTCTTGAGCCACTCGTGGTGTTCATTCATTGTTTGTTTCAATGGTGGCCGATGGTGACGCAGGGAAAGTTGATAGTTACTGGTCACGAGCACTGGCGATTAACACTCCTAATAATTTATCCATTTTGAATTTTTAATTTTTTTTTAAAGCATATTCCCCGAACAAGTTGCTATATTGCATATGAACGACTCACTGTTTTTTCTGATTATTCTGCTGATGGCACCTTTTTCAATAACTTTCACTCGACCGATGGCCTTGAGACCACTAAACTGTGAAGCAAACGACAGCCCAAAACTGGACCTGACTTCGACCCCCCCGCCCTTCTTTTCTCCCCTCCAGCTCGACCTTGTATCTTCTCAATCCCAGTTCCAGTCAAGCTCTGAATCGAGCAAAGAAAAAGCTCGGTTAAAAATGCTTGACGATGCTCGTTTAGAGCAGCTTGCTGCTGAGAAGTGGAGGGTTGATAAAGCGTCCAATGAACACGATGTTGCGCCGAAAGATTTGTCCTCCTTCATTATTGACGACTCTGACTGGGAGGGATCCAAGGGCTCCGATTCTTCTTTGATCGGCGATGAGCCTCCTCCCACCCCCCCCCCCTCCCCAAGTGGGTTAATTTTGTAACAACCAAACTTGAATGAAAAATTTGTACTAGTCCCTAGTGCCTACCTAGCCTCAGCCTTGCCCAAAAATGGTCCCTCCTCTCCCCTTCCCATTCCCCCTCTCCCCTTCCCCTTCCCCCTATTATTTAAGCTACCTTTTCCCCCACGCCCTCCCGCTTCGCCTTCGCCTTCGCCTTCGCCTCCTCCAACACCCTTGCATAATCAAAGGGAAAAACCTTGACGAAGTTTCCGCTCTCGTTGTCCCAGTCAGACAAGATCTGCTTCCCCTTTCCACTCCCCGTGTGGTCGCAGTGTTCCCTTATGTAGCCGGCCAGCTCTTCCTTCTCCTCCTCGTCCGTCACCTGGAACAAGTCCACCAGCCCCATGTTGCACCTCTCCCCGAACTTGCCTTCCGGATCGTAAATGTAAGCAATCCCCCCGCTCATACCCGCCCCGAAGTTCCTCCCCGTCTCCCCCAGCACCACGACCCTCCCTCCCGTCATGTACTCGCAGCCGTGGTCTCCGACCCCTTCGACCACCGAAAGCGCCCCCGAGTTCCGCACACAGAACCGCTCCCCGGCCTTGCCCCTGAAGAAGGCCTTTCCGCTCGTGGCGCCGTAGCACGCCACGTTGCCCACGATGACGTTGTCCTCCGCGACGAAGCCGAGGTCATCAACGACCTCTGGGTTGGGGCTAACGATGAGCTGTTGTTTTGTTTTGGGTTAGATTTATTTTTGAGTTTTTTTGTACACATTTTTTAGCAAAAATGCAAGATTAAATTCTTTTCTCACCTTCCCCCCGCTCAATCCCTTGCCGCAGTAGTCGTTCGCGTCCCCCTCCAGCTCCAAGGTGACTCCCTTAGCGAGAACAAACCCCATGCTCTGCCCACCGTGCCCCTTGAGCTTGACAAGAATCGAGTCATCCGGCAGCCCCTCCGCTCCGAACTTTTTGCTTATTTCGTAGCTCAGCATGGTGCCCACCGTGCGGTTCAGGTTGGTAATGTCGCTTTCAATCACCACCTTCTCGTTGTTGTCCAGCGCGCCTCGGGCCTTGCGAATCAGCTCGTTGTCCAAGGCCTCGCCCAGGTTGTGCTCCTGGTTCATCCTCTTGATGATGCCCGCGGACGTGTTGAGCTCGCTAGCAGGTGTGAGGAGGGGGGACAGGTCGAGGCCCTTGGATTTGTAGTGCTGCACGGCCTTATTGACTTTCAGCCGCTGCGTCTGACCAATCATTTCGGAAAAATTCCTGTAGCCCAACTCCGCCATGATCTCCCTAATCTCCTCCGCAAGCAAAAAAAAATAGTTCTGAACGTGGCCAGGCTGGCCGCTGAACTTCTTCCTAAGCTCTTCGTCCTGTGTTGCAATTCCGACGGGGCAAGTGTTCAGGTGGCACTTGCGCATCATAATGCATCCCATTGCGACCAGAGGTGCAGTTGCGAATCTATAATTCTTTGTTAGTTTATTTTATTCAAAAAATAAAAAATCCCCAAATAATAAATATAAATACTCACCCAAATTCTTCCGCCCCCAGCAAGGCCGCGATTACCACGTCCCTGCCCGTCTTCAACTGCCCATCGGTCTGCAACGTGACCCTGTCCCTCAGGCCGTTCATGACCAAAGTCTGCTGAGTTTCCGCCAGCCCAAGCTCCCACGGCAGGCCCGCGCCCTTCACACCTGTCCAAGCTGCCGCCCCGGTTCCTCCGTCGTGGCCGCTGATCACCACGTGGTCGGCAAGGGCCTTGACCACTCCGGCGGCAATCACCCCCACGCCGACCTCGGAAACTAACTTTACGGAAACTGCGCCGAGCGAAGAAGGTGCGAAGTGAATTGTGTGGAATAATTTACTGTTAGTTTAGTGTTTAGTTGTGCCTCAACCCCCCCCCCCGCTCCGCCGCTCCGCCGCTCCGCTCCGCCGCTCCGCTCGCTTACCATCCCCGGTGGGCTGGGCGTTCTTCAGGTCGTGGATGAGCTGGGCCAAGTCCTCGATTGAGTAGATGTCGTGGTGGGGGGGGGGAGAGATCAGCCCGACGCCAGGGGTGGTGCCACGGTTGTAGCCAATGTACTCGGTTACCTTGAATCCTGGTAGCTCTCCTCCCTCTCCCGGTTTCGCCCCCTGGGCCATCTTGATCTGAATCTGGTCAGAGTTCGCCAAGTAGTGACTGGTTACTCCGAACCTCCCGGAGGCGACCTGCTTGATGCTGGAGCGGCGCTCGTCTTCGAACCTGCGCCGAAGTGTTGTTTGGTTAAGGAATGTCTCGTATTATGAGTATCGTCTTCCTCGTCAAGGCTCGCTCGCTTCGCTCACTCACCTTTTGGGGTCCTCGCCGCCCTCGCCGGTGTTGCTCTTGCCCCCAATTCCGTTCATTGCAACTGCGAGAGTCTCGTGCGCCTCCTGGCTGATGCTGCCCAAGCTCATCGCACCGGTCACGAACCGCTTGACAATGTCCTGGACCGGCTCAACCTCCGACAGTGGCACGCGGTTGTTCGGGTTGATGTCGAACTTGAGCTGCCCTCGGAGCGTCACCTGTTTCGTCTGAGCATTCGATTCCTTGGAGAACGCCTTGTAAGCGTCCCTGCTGTTGGTTCGCGCTGCAACTTGGAGGTTGGTCATTGCGATTGGGGTGTTCATGTGCTGCTCGCCTTGGTCGCGGAAATGGAAATGTCCAAAGTTCTGGATCAAGGGGGTGTCGGAGGAGTTGACCGGGTAAGCGTTCTCGTGGAAACGCTTAAGGTCGGTGTAGAGGGCTTCAAAGTCGGTTCCTTGAATACGGGTCGTCGTGCCGGTGAAGGCCTTCGCGACGATTTCCTCGGCGAGGCCAACTGCCTCGAAGACTTGCGCTCCCTTGTAGGACTGGAGAGTTGAGATTCCCATCTTGGACATCACCTTGAGAAGGCCCTTGCAGGCCGAGTTCCTGTACGTGTCAAAGAGCTCCTCGTCAGTGAAGGTCCTTTTGGCGATGCTGCGATTATGTCAGAAAAAGTGCAAACAAAAACAATGTTTTAGAAGTCTTCTCACTCGCTCACTCACTCACTCGTTCGCTCACTCACTCACTCTCTCACTCACTCACTCACTCACCTCTCAATCAAACCATCCTCGTTCATCTTACTCATCCCCTCGTACGCCACGTACGGACACACTCCGTCGCAACCGTAACCAAAAAGCGTTGCAAAATCGTGGACCTCCCTGGCGTCCCCAGACTCGCAGAAAATTGCCCCCTTGGGCCTCTGCTTCGTCTTGAGCAAGTGCTGGTGAACAACGCCAACTGCGAGCAAGCTCGGGATAGGCATTCGCTCAGGACCGGAGAGCTTGTCGCTCAGAACAACGCCCTGGACGCCGTCCTCGCCCAAATCGCCTTGGATAGCCATGCTGCACCGAGCGAAAATTTGAGTGGAATTATGTTAGTTCAGTAGTGGATGTAGCCATTATGTCTGTAGCCATTCCCGTTTGGATTCATGGCGAGTTTCTCGTCTTCCTCAAAGCTCGCTCGCTTCGCTCGCTCACCTCGCCTCGTTGGAAATTCGGTCGAGCGCGGCCTTCAAGCCCTCCGCCCCGGAATCAACTTCGAACGTGCAATCAATGACTGCCGTCGAAAAAACTGTGGTGCCACTCTTGTCCGTTAAGTCGGAATTCTTCAGCGTCCGCATCTCCTCCAGGGTGAGCACAGGAGTTGTCACGCGGAGGCGACTGCAGTGCTGCGCCGAACGAAGAAGGTGCGAAGGGGTTAGTAGTGGCTCGAATTCTCGCCTTCCTCAAGGCGAGCGGAGACGGAATGAAACTCACCTTCCCCTCGGGGGTTGACAGGAGGTTTTCCTCGGGCCCAACGGGGCAAACGAGAGACATGACGAGCTCCTCCCGGATCGGGTCGATGGGCGGGTTGGTCACTTGGGCGAAGAGCTGCTTGAAATAATCTCCAATCTGCCTTGGCTGGGCGAGCGAGTAGCGAGTTAGTATGGTGTTGCTGGCGAGAAAGCCATGAAGCGAGCTAGGCAAAACTAGTGATGGCGTTGCTGGCGAGAAAGCCATATGAAGCGAGCTAGGCAAAACTAGTGGTGGTGTTGCTGGCGAGAAAGCCATGAAGCGAGCGCTTCGCTCGCGGCTCGCGACTCGCTCACCTGCTGACTCAAGACGGCAAGAGCCGCATCGTTACCCATGCTACCCAAAGGTTCTTTCCCCCCCACACTCATGGGGATCAGGATCATCTCCATCGTCTCGCTGGTGTACCCGAACATGTTCAGGCGCCTATTGGTGTTCCTGAAGTCGAACTTTTGGGCCTTCATCCCCACGTTCTTGGTCCAAGTCTCCAAATCCTCCATGTTCTCCTCCAGCCACTTGCCGTAAGGGTGCTGGCTGGCGATCTTCTCCTTGATCTCGTCGTCAGGGATGATCCTTCCCTCCTCGAAGTCGACCAAGAACATTTTCCCCGGCTCAAGGCGGTGCTTGATCTTGACATCCTTGTCTGGCAGATTCGGAAGTACACCAATCTAAAAAAAATGCGGGTTAGTGGATGCAGCTGTTACAAGGCTTGCTGCACGCTGTCTCACCTCAGAGGACAGCATCACGTGATCGTCAGTCGTGACGTAGTACCGGGAGGGGCGCAGGCCGTTGCGATCGAGGGTAGCGCCTATGTAGCGACCGTCCGTGAACGCGACCATGGCTGGGCCGTCCCAAGGCTCCATGAGGCACGAGTTGTACTCGTAGAAGTCCTTCTTGGATTGGGTGAGGTTTTTGTTGTCCTGCCAGGCTGTTGTTTATTGTTTAGCGTTAGCGGAGACCGAATGAGAATGAAAAATGAAAAATGAAAACTGAAAATGGAAACTCACCTTCCGGGATCATCGTCATTATCGCCTCGGGAAGGGAGCGGTCGGAAGCCTTGGTGAGGAGCTCCAGGACCGAATCAAAATTGCCAGAGTCGCTCATCCCGTCAGAAGTGGCGGGGAGGAGCGACTGGGTCTCATCGCCGAAGTAGTCGCTGCACATGATTGAGCCGCGCGACTGCATCCAGTTCTTATTCCCTCGCAACGTGTTGATTTCACCGTTGTGGCACATCATCCTTATTGGCTGAGCTCGCTCCCAGCTCGGGAAAGTGTTGGTGCTGAACCTGCTGTGCACGAGGCTCAAGTGGGACTTGAAGTCGGGGGACTTTATGTCCAAAAAGTATTGGGACACCTGCTCGGGGGTGAGCTGGCCCTTGTAGGTGATTGTGGCGGCGGTGAGGGAATTGATGTAGAAGCCAGCGCCGCCATTGTCGGTAACCTTGGTCACGCTAGGGTGCGCGTTGCAGGCGTCCTCCGCGAGCTGCAAAAAACGATTTGAATGAGTTTTGAGTGAGTTTTGAATGAGTTTGAGTGAAATAAGAATAAGATCGGTGACAGATACCAAAAAACACACACACCTTGCGAATCTTCATCAAAACGCGCTCAAAATCACGGTTGGAGAAGGCTCCAGGGTTGGTGATGAACACTTGGAGGGTCAAGGGCTCGGAATCGAGAGGATCTTGCCCAAGCATTGAGTTGTTGGTGGGGACCTCTCGCCAGCCAACCAACTTGAGGGAGTGCTGAGTTATTAGGTTGGCCATCGTTTTCTTGCAGAAGGCGATCGCCTCGTCGTCCCGAGGGAAGAAGAGGTTGCCGACAGTGTACTTTCCAATTTCAGGAAGGTCGGAGGAGAAGGTGCTTTGGGATTGGGCGCGCATAAACGAGTCAGGCATGCCAACAAGCATGCCAGCCCCATCCCCAGAATTAGGATCGCACCCGCACCCCCCGCGGTGACTCATTCGAATCAGCATTTCGTCAGAATCAGTCACAACGCGCCGGGAAGGAATTTGCTTCAGCTGAGCGACAAGCCCAACACCACAATTCTCAGTTTCACGGGTAGGATCATATAATGTAGATTGGGACGGGGAGATGCCGGCGGCAATGTGGTTGTACAAACGGTGGGGTTGTGCACGCTAGGGGAGGGGGAGGGGGGTTAGTTCACAGTTAAAATTCTTGAGAGTAGTAGATCGGCGATTCCTTGAAGAGTTTCAGTAAAATAGCTCACTCACTTGATGGATTATGGTATTCAATGACGTCCTGCGGGATGCGCTACGAAGTTGCAACATCTGCACCTATTATACAACACAAAACATCAAAATTTCACGCGAAACAAAAAAGTAGCATAGTAGGCAGGTTTGATAGGTCACATGAATAAAGAATTTAACAAAGCCCTCGCTTGCACTTCGGTTTTGTCGCCTGCCCCTATTATCACTCCCTTGGAAGAAGAAAAATCCGAACGGTCAGGAAAATTAATCTCAGCATTGTTACAAGTTGAGCGGTTTATTTTTACTTATTGGACTAGCCATTCTGCAAGCCATGACCGTGAAGAGGAATTGCAAATAAGTATGAGGCTGGCGGATAAATTGCAAACTTTCATTGCGAATTTACAATCCAAAATGAACAAAAAAGAGGAAGAGGAAGAGCAAGAGCAAGAGGAAGAGCAAGAGGAAGAGCAAGAGGAAGAGGAAGAGGAAGAGGAGGAGGAGGAGGAGGAGGAGGAGGATGAGGATGAGGATGAGGAAGAGGAAGAGGAAGAGGAGGTTCTGGTATTGAATGACGTTGTGGAAGAGGAGATGGAAGAGGAGGATGACGAGGAATGGGATGAAGAGGAGGGCTCTGTTGAGGACTCGGATTCGAACGAGGGTTATGCAAACCGGTTCTTTCGCTATCTCGAGGAGGGTGACTGGGAGTGCATCGCTGATGAACTTAACGAAACTCCGTCAACAGAAGTCAACGCTTTACTCTGCGAGCGCGACGAGGAGGGCCGTTTCCCCTGCCACCTGCTCGCGGAAACATCTGATCAATTTGCATGTTTCAGCACACACCCTGTCTTCTCATTGGTCGCAATTCGGGTTGTGCTTCACAATCCCACCGCCCTGACCACCAAGGATATCCACGGCGACACTCCTCTCGACCTCGCAAAGAGGTTCTGTGCGTGTTCCGGGCTGGTGAGAATTTTGTCTGCCAACCCTGCAACGCTCTCTGATTTGAAGGTCTCCCACGTCTTGCGAGACTACATCCCGATCGCGTACGATTCGATCTTCAAATCTTACAACGATCTGATGAACTTTTTCCTCCGGACAAAGTACGACCTTGCGCTCGTTACGAGCCTGGACACCGGTGCGATTGCTCTCAAACTGAGCAAGGCGACCACGGATTTGCTTGCACACAAGCCCCCCCTCGAGGCGAATGTTTCCATCTGCAACGACAGCAATTATGGCTTCACGTTAAATGAGGAGGGAGCAATCGAAACAGCAATCCGTTTATCCACACAAGCAAAATCTGCTCTCGTTCCTCCAGGAATTCTCCTCCTCGTCGATGCTGTGGATCAAACGAGTCGCGAGCTCCGAAACTCAATTAAAATACAAATGGACGATGCTCTGAATACTTGTTGGGAGGGCGTGACCCTGATTAATCGCCTGGTTCAAACGGGAGCCGACGGCGTTGCAGCAATCTGCTTCGAATACTTGTTCCCAGTGTGCCCAGAGCTGGTTTAGGGGTTTTTGTGTATTTTTTTGCAAAATGTTTGACTCATCCTGTATTTATTAAAGGCTGGAGGTTTTAAGGCGGAAGCCTGTACGCTCCATCAATCCTAATGACCTCTCCGTTCAGCATCCTGTTCCCTATGACCCCCCCAATTAGCAAACCAAACTCTCTCGGATCCCCCAGTCTGTTCGGATAAGGAACCTTCTCCCCCATCTCAGTTCTAACTTTTTCGGGCAGGCCCTCTAGTAGCGGAGTTAAAAATAAGCCAGGAGCAACTCCAACGCAGCGAATCTGCTTGTCGGCAAGATCCCTAGCAAGCGTTAGCGTTAAAGAGGAGATAGCACCCTTGCTGGCGGCATAGGCAGCCTGCCCGATCTGCCCGTCGAAGGCGGCAATGGACGCAGTGTTGATGATGACACCGCGCTCATTGTCAGGAGCGTCAAACTCCTCGTAGTCGTCACCAACGTTGGGGGAGACGAAGCTCTCGGCAGTGGCCATTCGCTCAGCTGCCAAACGACACACGTTAAAAGTACCAACTGTGTTAACGTTTAGGACTTGCTGGAACTTTTCTAGGTCCAAGGGACCGCGCTTGTTTATAATCCGGCCAGGCGTAGCGATCCCGGCGCAGTTCACAACAACGTTGGGGTGGGAGTGGTTGGGAGGGAGAAGGGGGGAGAAGTCCAAGGCAGCAGAAACATCGTCCGGAGATGTCACGTCCGTCGGGGCAAAGAAGAGACGGGTCTCGGCAGCGGGGAAGGGGAAGGAGGACGGAGGGAGGGAGGCCGGGAGGGAGAGAGCGAGAGATTTCTGATGTGGGAGGTCGGCGATGATCACTGATCCTCCACGAATAAGTATGTGACGCGCGGCTGCTCGGCCCAAACCAGAGGCCCCGCCCGTTATGAGGGCGGTCACATTACTCAACATGGTGTGTTTTTTCTTTGTTTTACTTGGTTAATTTTTATTAAAAGTTTTAACATTGTTTCTCGTGCTATCAGATCTACACTTCAACCCATTTTCCTATTTTCCCTACCGTTTGACCATTCGTTGCCCCCCCCTAAAGCAATGCCACCTTGTGAGCACCAGGAGTGGCTAAAGAAGCGTGATTGGATCAGGGTAATAGAAATCTTGACTCACCCAGATCGTGACCTAGATTTGCTCATGAGAAAGTACAAGGAGAGAGATGAGCATGGACGACTGCCACATCATTGGCTCGCAGCGAAAGCTCAGGCACATACACATATTCTTGCCAGTGTGGGCGTGCAGTCGATTTGCTTGAATCCAGAGGCCCTCACCACACGAGACAATAAAGGCGAAACTCCCATCGACATTGCCCATAGGAGTGGAGCCTGTGCTGAGATCATCGGCTTGCTCTCCCTCACTCCCGAGGAAGCTGATTCGTTGTATGGTAGGGAGATGCGCCGCTTGTACGCACCAGTTGCTTATTGGAGGAATGAGATGGTTGCGTGGATCAGATCACGATCGTGGGCAGACTGTCACAAGTTCATCGATGAGCACGATGACGAGTTGGTGCGTGAAGTGCTCAAATACTTCAATTCCAATCTTCTCAACCAGGTTGCCTGCCATAGTCAGGTATACAACGACTCCCTTGTGTTTCTTGCTCTTCGAATGATCCATCGGAACCCACTTTCCCTCACCACTAAAAACCACCATGGCCACACGGCCCTCGAGTATGCTGAGTCTACCCAATTCAATGCGTGCAAAGAGATCCGAAACGTCCTCCGCCTCACCCCCAAGTACATCTCCTCCACCCCCTACCCCACCCTCCTCCGACTACACCTCCCCAAGCAGTTCGTCGACACGTCAATCTTCGGCGTCTATAACACCGCTTGCACGTTCATCAAGCACATGAAGTACGACAAGGCTGAGCTGGTCGAGGTGGAGGACGTGCTGAAGAAGCCGACCCGCAAGTGCGACGTGTGCAAGACCGCCACCACGAAAGCTTGCGCACGGTGCAAAACCAGCTACTTCTGCTCCTCCGAGTGCCAGAAGTCGGCGTGGAAGAAGCACAAGAAGGTTTGCAAGGCGCCGACGAGGCCACCATCGAGTGAGGCAGAATTGCGGGTTTTGCATGAGGGCATGCTGCTACTGAACCGGTGCATCCAGGAGCCTGGAGCTGGAGACGGACCCACAAGTGTGGTATTAGATTTCTTGAGAAATGGTGATAAGTAATAAAAATATTGAAAACCTCACAGTCCTTTACAAGCTTTTCTCATTAGTTTCACAACAAAATTGGCCTCACTCACTCCTCCTCTTCACCCCCACCTACACCCCCAACTTCATCGACCTTCACCTCCACCTCTTTCACTTTGTTGGCCATGACGAACTGGGTGTGCAGCATTGCCAACAGCACCCCCGGCGCGTTGGTGAAGAAATCCAGCAGATCCGCCTTGGTACAAACCATGACGAATCCGTCCTCTGTCGCAACCAACGTCGTCTGCAGCGGCTTATTCTCTAGCAGCGCGTCAATCTCGCCCACGAACGTCCCGCTGTTGAAGGCCGGTGGGGGTGGAGGGCCCAAGTGCCTGAACACGCTTGGGGCCCGTCTCCTTTGGCTCGTCCTAGCCTTTTTGAACTTGAACGTTCCTGAATCCACCAGCACCGCGATGGTCGCGTCCTGGCCTTCCCTCCAAACCTCCGTGTTCTTTCTGTAGAACTGCGGCGTGCACCGCTGCTCGAGCTGGGTCTTCTGAGTTGGGGTGAGCTGGCTCAAAACCGAGTTCATGTTGAACAAATCCCAGCAGGCGTTCTGCCTCGCCATGATCATCCGCTCGATCTTGTGGACCACGGGGGTTCCGTTTAGCAGCCAGTTGAAGTCTTGCCGCTGAAACTGGTACACGACGAGGTTCGTCACCGCGATGATGTCGGCGCTGCGCCGAGCGAAGAAGGTGCGAAGTAAAAAAATTCAAATGAGTGGCTTAGTTTAGTAGTGGCTAGTGGCACGAGAATCGCTCGCTTCGCTCGCTCACCTTCTCACGCAGTCCGGCGCGACTAGCGCCTGCTCCCCGAAGTAGTCTCCGGTGGTGAATGTTTTCACCGTCAGACTTGTGTCTTGTTCGTCTGATAATAGCTGCGCCCCGCCGTTGAGGGATGTTCTCCTGTTGAGTGAGTCATTTATATTTTCTAGGTTTATGGTAGCGTTGTTGTTGTTGTTGTTGGTGTTGTTGCTGGTGTTGTTGCTGGTGTTGGTGTTGTTGTTGTTATTCGAATTCTCCTCGCTCATATCGTCTTCGTCCTCTTCTTCCTCGTTGAAGGCCCCCATGCCCCCGCCCCCCCTCTCTCCCCCCCCTCCTTCATCCGCCCCCACGTCCTTTCGCCTCACGGTCTCCCTCTTTTGCCGATTCTTCATTCGAATCCGCACTTCGGCCTTCCCGCTCGCAATAATCATCATATTGTGCCCCTTCTCCCCCTTCCTTATGACGTACTCGCCCGCCTTGTACGTGGCCTGTTCGGCAATTTGCAGAATCTCCCTGGCGTGCTGCACGGTTAGCTGCGTAAACAAATCTATCGACGTGACGAGGTCGAGCACCTCGAGCGCGGCGGCGTTCTGCGCCGAGCGAAGCGAACATTGTGCGCATTTTAATGAAGGACGAGCGAAACGAATGGAAGCGAGCCAAACGAATTGGGTGGGTAAGTTTAAAACGTGGATGTAGCAATTATGCCTGTAGCCATTATGTCTGTAACCATTGTGTCTGTAGCCAATTCGCGCACTTCATCGCGAGTATGCTCGTCTTCCAAAAGGCTCGCTCGCTTCGCTCGCTCACCTCCGGCTGCTGAACGTCCAGGGTGAGGGTGTTTTCCACTCCCACAGGGGCGGGCTTCAGGCCGTATTCGTCCTTAAAAGCATTGCTGCCGACGTGGACGACGTACAGGCGGTCCTTGACGTCTTGGGGGAGGGCCGCCAGCGTGGACATAGGCGTGTGGATCGGCGGTATGCCAGCCTCATGCAGGATGATGTCCCGGTGCCAAGGGAAGTTGAGGAGCTGGTCCTTCCGCCAGTCGGTGAGGACGCCGTCGGCGTGGAGCTGCGCCGAGCGAAGAAGGTGCGAATGGGGTTAGTAGTGGCTCGCGCATATATTTCTCGTCGTACACTAGTTTGTGACTAGCTCGCTTTGCTCGTTCATATGCTCGTCTTCCTCAACCCCTCCCCGCTCCGCTCCGCTCGCTCACCTGCTTGATCTTCGGGGGGTCGTTCATGTGGTCGGCGGAGAAGACAATGCTCTTGTCGCCGAGGAACACCTCGAAGCCCACGCAGGGGATGGCGTGGAGCGAGTAGAAGAAGCGGAATGTTCCGCCTCGCATTTTTATGTCTTCGCCAATTTTCACGGGTCGAAAGTGGAATGACTCGCTCAACAGCTTGTAGTCCAAGCCGCTCAGCGCGCTGTACTTCCTCAAAAAGCTGTCGTGGATGGTCTTGGTGGTCATCATTGTGATGCGCCCCTCGTTCAAAATCTTCTGAAAAGTTCCGGCGTCGTGGTCCGCGTGGCAGTGGGTGATGATAACGCCCGTGATCAAGCTGGGCGGGATGTTGTTGGCCAGCAGGATGGAGGTGGACTGGGGGGGTGGGTCGATCATGTAGCCTCGCTGGAATTGATGTGTTAGTTTAGTGCGAAATAAAATATGGGGACGTTCATAAGGTACCCACCTTGCTCAGCCACAGCACGTAACCGGACGTTCTCCCTGTTGGATCAAACCCGTGGCTATTGCCCAGCACCGTCACCCCGAATAGTGGGGGCTCGAACACGGTTGTGACTTGGGCGGGGATGGGGGGGTCGGGAAGCTTGATGGAGTCGCACACGGAGCCACAATTAAAGTTGTCTTGAATGATAATGTACTCGCCATCGTCGTGTTCCCCCTTCGTTCGCCACTGCAGGAACACTTCCTTGCTTTGCTTCTCCTTCTTTTTTATTTTTTTCCCCTCCTCGTCCGTCTCGTCACTCACAACATCAACATCAACTTCCTTGGTTATCTTGGCTATTCCGTTCTGGTCAAATACAATAAATGTAATCAAATCCTCCAGCTGCATCAGCTTGCCATCGAAGACGCGAAAGTAGTCGAGCTCCTTCTGCAAGTCGGGCATATCCTCGTCCCTAGTCCCAAGCGGAAAATCCTGCTTGACGTCTATCTTGTCCGGCCCGAACAGTGTCTCCTGGAAGACCTTCCTAATCCGATCCTCAACCTCGACGCTGCTAACGATGAGCGTTACTCGGCGACGGTAGAAGAAGAAGTTGCAGTAGGCCGGAAACTCAAACTCGGCCATGTTCATTCCGATGTTTGGACCGAGCTGCCGCACAAAGGATATGGTAGGAACCACGAAGAATTCGGGGACCATCAGTCCAGAAGCGAGGCAGTCCTGTGTGTAGTGGAGGGGGGAGGAGGGGAAATATATAAATATGGGGGGGTTGGGGTGGGGGGGGGGGTTGTTAGAAATGGAAAATGGGATCTACGCAATGCTAAATTCACCCACCTTTATTGTCTCCGGGGGCATGCCAAACTGTAAATTGCCGATGATTGTCTCCACGATCACCCCACCACGGGGCTGCTCGTACCTCGGAAGTGGAGGATCTTGAATGGGTTTGTCTGTAGCAAAGTCGTGGAAGTCGGAAGCACTTTTGTTGCTCGACAACGCTTTGTGGAGGGCATCCACATTCAATGCACGTGCCTTGGATGTGTTTGGTGTATTTGGGGAGGAGTCTTCATCGTCAGATTCTTGGTCAGAGTTGTCGTGGGAATTGTTGTCGTTGTTTTTGTTGTTGTTGTTGTTGTTGGTGTTATTGTTGTTATTGTTATTGTCGGTTTTGGTGGCAGCGTCAGGAGCAGTTGCATCTGAAGCGAGTTGTGTTAGTATCATCCCAAGAGATCAGCCGATGAGATTTCGCTCCTTCTCTTACCATCGGATCCAGCCGCTGGCACAATTTTGTTTTTAGGCATGAGTAGACCAGTAGACCACTGCCACGTTGATCTGAATGTAATGCGTTCAAGTTGTAAGTTGAAAATTAGGCTTTGAAGTCGACAAATTTAATATAAAAATACTGACAAGTATGCTATATATAGCCAAATCCACATATCAATCAATGAAGTTTCTTAGAATAACACCAAACCACATATTCAATCAATGAAGTTTCTTTATGCTGGTGTGTCTTCGTCTTTGTTATTGTTTCCAGTCCTTTCTGCAAACTATGAAGGAAATGGGGTTTTCACTTACAACATATTGGATGGGGGCTTCTCTGATGAAGGATTTGGACCTCGAATAGGCATGAGCGAAGATGGGACGATCTCAGGCAGCTTCGTGGACTACATAAACCAAGATGTGTCGCCATTCTACGACGTGCTATCAATGCAAGAGCTTCTAAATTGGGTGGAGGAGGATGTTGATCTTACTCCTGGCATGATCAACCTCACCAAGGCATTTGGTTACACTCTCACCACTACCTGTGCCAAAACTGCTCTGCTTACAATGTTGGCTTCATGTCGAAAAAACCTATCGAAATGCTCGAGGACATATCGCTCATCGATCTTCCCGGGGTCGTTGAAGGTGGATTTGGGGGGCATGGTGTGATTGCCGCCAGAATCGACGGCATCGTTTATGTTAATACACACCTGACCCCTTTTTCCAATGATCCAGATACGAGCAACCGTAGAGCTGGGGCGAAAGCAATTGTCGACAGAATCGTAAAAAAATATGAAGACGAGCCCTTGCTGGTTATGGGGGACCATAATAATGTTTCCCCCGAGGACAAAAATCGTTATGACGTTGATTTCCTATGTGCAAATGGAGGGGTGACCTACTGCGACCACCCCAACAGTCCTACTGATAACACCACGGTTGAAATTAACTACGATTCCATCCAGGAGTATTTGGATGCAGGGCTCAGCGACTTATGTTGGCTTGGGGTTGTTTGGGATATCGAAATGAAGACGAACAGTCGTTCGCTGTACAACCAATGCAGCAACAGCTGCTCAACTGCAATATTTGCCGCCGACTCAGATAACTTGGCAAAGATAGACTTCATTTTCGGGAATGAGGCGTTCCTCAAACAATACAATGTTATCCACAGTCGAACGCAGGTCAATGTGAAAGTGCACCGCACGAGCGACCACTATCCGGTTGATTTGTATTTTACAAAAAATTAAACACTCAGCGTTTTCGCTTTTTTATCGTCTTACTACTTTTGTGTTCACTCAACTGCTGCGCGCACAGCTCGCAAAGGCATTCGAAACCATGTTGTTCTGCTAAAACCGCTCTCCTCTCTGTTACATCCTCAAACTTATCAAGCTGTACGTAGCAGTGACAAATTTCAGCTCCCTTTTTAATTTCCTTTTTGGCAACAACGCTAGCCGTGAAGTCGCGGTCTAAGAACTCTATCTCCACGTTCGGTGCGCACGAATGATTGATCAGTGCCAGGGCGGGGAAAAGTCCGGTGGCTTCTGTCGCTGGCAGGTTGTTAAACGCGCTGACGATCAATTGAATTTTATCAGCATTCTCTGCATCGGGGGCAAGTTTTAGTGTGCCGGAGTCGGAGTCGGAGTCGAAGTCGGAGTCGAAGTCGGAGTCGGAGCCGGATCTGGAGTCGGATACGTCTTCTTCGCTATCTTCCTCCTCCTCCCCAACTTCATAATCCTGCCCAAACTTCTCACACCAACTCCTCACGCCGGCCTCAATCTCCCCCACCAACGTATCTCCAATGGAGCCACCATCCCCCTCGCCGTCCATGAAACCGTCTATGGCTCCTTCCAGCATGTCGCGGATCCGGCTAGGCAGCAATATAGCCGCCGCGTTCAAGTGGCAAACGCTGACCAGCATTCTCCACCTCGTTTTCGTTAATTTCACTTCAGGAAAGTCACTAAGCAACAGCCTCAGCCCCTCGTCTAGAACCTCAGCAGATGATGTGGGCGAGTCCTCCTTCGCAAAGTCCTTCACGAAGTCAAAGCCCTGGTGGGTCGATTCGTATAAGGCGAGGCGCCCCGCTAGTAGCATTGTGTTATCGGTTTGTGAGGCAAACGACGTAAACTTTGAATTGTTCTTGTTGCTGCAATCGGAATTGGAATTGGAATTGGAATTGGAATTGGAATTGAAGCAAGCATCACAACAAACTGGAGATTTTGGGTGTGTGAGAAACACGATCTCGTCTTCAACACTAGGTGACATGCTTTTTAGGCATGAGGGACAGAGGTTCGCAAGCTCTTCGTGACCCGGTAGAACACAACAAACAACAGGAGTTTCGTGGATTAATACCTCGCCGACAGCCAGGTCCCTGGTTGCAATTAGAGAGAAGTGACGGCCTGCGATTTCGGTTATTTTGAGCATCCCGCCAGCTTCTTTTAGGCACACCTGAGCCATGGTCATACGTTGGGACGACATGGTGCAAAGTTGTAAACCACGTGCTTTTTTGTCGTTGTTAGGGAATTTGTATCTGGGCCGGCAATTTGCCGGGATACGATTGAGTGTAAGGGCTTCAACGTTGAAGCCCCTCCAATTTTAAAATTTGTCTTGTACAAAAATTGTCGCTAGTATGCCAGCAGCAGCTCCCCCAGCAGCAGCAGCTCCCCCGGGCCCCCCAGATCCTCAGCTTGTCTTTGCACTCTCCTCCCTCCTCACCAACATTGCCTCAAGCACCTCATCATCTTCCCTCCAGCAAAGCACATGTGCCTTGATATCGAATCTTGAGTCCCTTGGCTACTTTGGCCTAGCTGGGAGCGTTCCCAGCTCCACTGATGCTGGTTCCGGGTCTCTCCTCCGACCTGCGAATTTCAATGATTGGAGTCGACGGTGGTCTTCAATGTCGTTCCTTTCCTCAAGCTCCTCCTCTTCTTCAAGCTCCTCTTCAAGCTCCTCCTCCCTAAACGTCCCTTCCCTCACTTCCTTCATAAATTCCTTCATCCCCCCTCCACCCCAACCATCCCCATTAAATCCTCTCCCCTCCTCACTGACCCTCCCCCCCCCTCCCCCTCTCCCCCCTCCCCGGCTCTTCCACCAAACCCTCCGAAGCCTATCCTCCCTCCTCCTCGACGAGCGTCACCTCCTCTCCTCCCTAACCTCTACGCTGCGTCGAGCCGACGGGAGAATTGCTCGGAGAGACAGAGCGGCGCTCATGTCGCCGCCCATGGGAGTTGACACGACGAACATTGTCGTCGTGGGAAGCAAGCGGATGAGGGGGGATTCTGATTCTGCCAATTGTGGTGCCGATTGTGGTGCCGATGTTGTCACCAATGCCAATACCAATAGCAATAACAATTACAATGCAGTCGACGCCAGCGCCTCCGACACCCGCGTGCGGCACACCGTCTCCCGAAAGATTAATGAGTGCAATAGCCGGATAACAACCGTTTCAAGTGAGCTCGCGAGGGTGTCGTCCCTTGGGTGTAACAAAAATTCAACTTCAAATTCAAATTCCAATTCATTCCAACCCCCTCTCTCGATAACTCACCAACTCCTCTCCCGGTCGATTAGACGTCCGATAAGTTCGACTGTCCCTAACAGGATCAGCAGTACGACTAGATGCACCTCCCCCCCCCTCGCAATAACTAAAGATTTATCAACCCACCCCCTCCTCCCCCGCCTCTCCCACTCAATAACAACAAACGCCCACCTGAACTTCCCCGTCTACTGCCTCGCCTTCACCCCGTGCTCTCGGTACGTCATCTCGGGCAGTGACGATAACTTATGTAAGATCTGGCAGGTTCTCGACGGATCCTCCCAAATCTGTCCCAACTCTGGCTCCCCCTTTCGGAACCCGCTTCTCCGGGGGTTACTACTGATCAGGACGCTGAGGGGACACGCGGGGGTTATTACTGACGTGGCTGTCAACTCCAGAAACACTCGTGTCGCGACCGGTAGCGATGATGGAGATGTTAGAGTTTGGGAGCTCAGGACGGGGGAGCAGGTTGGTCCGGTTTTTAGGGGGCATGTTGGCGGGGTTAATCTTGTGAGGTGGTTTGATGGGGGGGTTGTTAGTACTGGGGAGGATGGGTGCGTTAGGGTGTGGGTTGTTGAGGGGGAGGAGGCGCGCCACGAGCGGGGAGGGGAGGAGGAGGAGGATGATGCAGGTGAGCGAGGCGAGGCCCGACTCCGTGATTCGATATTTGTTTGCCTATTTTTCCAAACTAACAAAAGAAAATGACAATGTTCCTGTTCCTCTCTCAACTCGATCTGCAGATACTGAAGATAATTATGGTGAGGTTCTTGGAGGTTCTGAGCAGGAAGGGGGAGAGGAGGCTGAGGCGGAGGCGACGGCGACGGCAACAATACCAGCTGCAACAATACCAGCTTCATCGCCACCACCAGCTGCAGCACCATCGCTTACGGAAACAAACCCCTTCTCTCGATTCTCCCAATCCTCCCCCCATTCCCACACCGTGACGGGCGTCGTCGTCCCTCCTCTTCCCGAAGATGCCGCCAGCGGTGTTCAGGGCGAAAGTAGCAGCAACAGTAACAACGGAAGCAACATTGGCCAAAACCAGGGCCAATATTCCGAAACCTTCACCCCCTCCCCCACTCCCCACCCCCTCTCCCACCTCCTCGCCTCCCTCTCCCACGCTCCTTCCTCCCCCCAGCAGCAGCGGCAGCAACCCCGCCTAGGCGAGCAGCAGCCTCCGCATCCTCCTCCTCAGCCGCCAAAGTGCAGGGTCGTCGCCCTTGCAATCAACGCCAAAATGGGCGTGTTCTCGACCGGGTGTTCCGACGGGGGGGTCAGAATATTCAGCCTCCCTCCTCCCTCTGAAAAAGGTGGTCCCTTCTCCCCCTCCTCCCCCACCTCAGGGTTCCCCTCCTCAGGGTTAGTAAACAACAACAACAACATCAACAACAACAACAACAGCAACAACAACAACAACAAACCCCGCCTCCTCCAACTCCTCTCCGGCCACCTCCAAACTGTAACAGACTGCCAGTACAACAACGCCGGCTCCCGCCTCCTCTCCGCCTCTCAGGACGAGGGGACCGTCCGGATCTGGTCGTGGAAGAAGGTGCGCAAGGGCCGGTTCGTTTGTTTGAGTAGTGAGACTACGGAGGTTAGGATTAGGTTAGTCAATCCGACTTTTGTTACGAAGGGAGGGAAGGTGGCCGGTAGTGGGACCACCGCTGGTAGTAGCGCTGCAGCCGTCCCAAGCGGCTCTGGCTCTGGCTCTGGCTCTGGCTCTGGAGGGGCGACGTTCCCCCCCGGGTGGATCGTCACCCCCATCGGCGGCGGACACTACAAGATCTACTCCCCCTCGGGGCTCCTCTTCAAGTCGAAGTCATCCGCGTTCGCGTACATTGCGAACCCGACTATAATTCCGGAGACTGCCAAGGGGGGGGCTAGTGGCTACAAAGGCGGCTACAAAGGCGGCTACAAAGGTGGAGGAGGAGATGGAGGCACGCCGGCGAGCTGCGATAACGCCGTGTGGAGCTGCGATGACCTCCTGGTAATAACCTCCCAGTCCTTCGGCTTTTCCTCCACCGCCACAGAAACCGACAAGGCCTCGGCCTCTATTGCGTCCCGAGGCTCTTTAGTCCGAACATGGTGTTCCCGCACGGGAACCCTTTTGAGGACGATCGTACCGAATTTTGGGAGTACACCTGGGCTGATGCCTCACCCGTTTTTGCCCACGGTAGTTGCGACGGGGGGGAGTGATGGGGCGGTGGGAGTTTGGGATGTTAGGGAAGGAAAGCAACATTTCGGATGGAGGAATAGGTTGGAGTTCGGGCCGAGTTTGGACCGTGACGATGCTATTAATGATGAAGATGGGGATGGAGATGGAGATGGAGATGGAGATGGAGACGGAGACGGAGACGGAGACGGAGACGGGGAGGAGGGGGGGGGGG
>BRYC01000037.1:0-12779 GCA_030267985.1 Parmales sp. scaly parma | reverse complement strand
CTGAAGGAGCAGGAGAGCGAGCTGCTTGGGTTCGATTTGGGGGGAGGGGGGGGGGGTGAGACGGCGGCGGCGGCGGCGGCGGCGGCGGCTGCGGGAGGAGGAGAAGGAGGAGCTGCGAGAAGGAGCTCTCGGTTCCACAAGAAGGTCGAGGACGACCACGACGAGGCTCCTCCCCCGCCGCAGCCAAATACAATCACGCACCTCTCCGGATCAGGCTTCAACGTTCTGAGAATTGTGGACTATCCCAACGACGAGAATATTCCGCCCGCAAGCGTTCCGGTCTGGGAGGTGGAGGTGTTGGAGAATGAGTTTCTTGCTTTTGTTGGGAAGAAGGGGGAGAGGGCTGAGCAAGGTGAGATGAGAACCTGTTAGGATTTTTGTTGGTTGTTGTTTGTTGTTGTTGCCAACCCCACCCACCCAAACTATCCACCGCAGAATTCAAGTTCATCGACAACTTCCACAAGGTCGACGCAATTCCGAACCTCCAGCCCCTTCTTGAAGCGTTAAACGAGCTGATGGAGCAGCCCTACGCGGCATTGTTCAACGAAAAGGTAGAGAAGAAGGTGAGCGAGCGAAGCGAAGCGATCGGAAATGAAATGAAATGAATTGCGGAGTGGAGGCCTAGAAGATGTGTGTTGCGTTGTGGCTCGCTTCGCTCACGGGTTGAAATGAAATATGAAATTGCTAATTATTCCCAACGCAGGATGTAAAGGACTACAACTGCCTGGTTGCGAATCCAATTTGGCTGCGGCTGATTCTGAACCGGCTCATGGCCCGATACTACCGCTCGGTTGAGAGCTTGAGGTTCGACGTGCAGCTGCTCTACAGGAACTGCGTCAAGTACAATGCGGAAGGGAGCAGGGTGACCGAAAGTTGCAAGAAACTTTGCAAGAGTTTTGGGGCGGCGATTGCCAAGTATTGCTTAATGGGGGGGTTGGGAGGGGGGTGGGAGGAAGAGGGAGAGGAAGAGGAGGGGGGGGCGGGGGGTGGGGGGGGCAGCAGTAGTTGTGGCAGGAGGCGGATTGAGACGACGTCAAGCACGTCAAAATACTTCAAACAGAAAAAGGAAAATGCCACTACAAACTCGCCCACCACCCCCGTCTCGAATGCCACCACTTCCGCCATCCGCTCCTCGAAAAGGAACTTGCCCAAGGACGGGAACTGGCCGAACCTCTCCAACAAGAGGCAGCACCAGGCGCTCCAGAAAGAAATTGTCAAGGAAATGAGGAAACTTGATGAATTCAACATTTTCGAGAAAATCGACACAATTTTGGAAGCTTTCCCGAATTATCTTGACATGATCAAGAAGCCCATGGATTTTAGCAAGGTGAGGGAGTCGCTAGTGCTACATCCACTACTAAACTAACATTATACCACTCAATTCGTGTGGCTCGCTCGGTGCAGATTTCGCGCAATATCACTAGGAACGGGTACAAGGAAATGAACAACTTTAAGAAAGACATTCAGCTTGTCTTCAACAACTGCATCGAGTTCAACGGAGATAAAGCAGAAATGACAGATTTTGTGTCTTTTGCAAGGAAAATGTTGGAGGACGTCGATGCGAATCACCAAAACGCGTGCGCTAATTTGGACATAGACTTTCTGACGGGGGGCGACTACGTCTGGGAAAAGGGAGCGGGGGGGAAGAAGGTGTACAAAATGGGGGGTGAAGGGGGTGGAGGAGATGTGGGTGCAGGGGGGGACATGTACAGGCAAAACTTCACGAATGGTGGGGGGGATCGTGCGAATCGGATTTTGAAGAGAGGGGGGGGGGAGGTGGAGGAGGTGGAGGAGGTGGAGGAGGAAACGACCGTGAAAATGGCCCCGGTTAGATCGGCGAGAGGGGGGCAGCGAAAGAGCAAGAGAGTTATTGAGGACGACAGTGAGGAGGAGGAGCTTGACATGGACTCGCCCTCGCCGAAGAAGAAGCCTAGGACGGGCAGTAAAGCAAAAGCAAAGTCGAAGTCGAGGGTAAAATCGAGGGCAAAGCTGCCGAGCAGCAGCAGCAGAAGCAGCAGGAGGACGAGTGCAAGAACGACACCAACTCGGGGAGGCGGGAGCAGGCGGGGCGGGGTAAAGCCCGTTATAAGGTACAAGGATTTGGACAACTCGGAACAAGATTCCGAGTTTGATAGTAGCAGCGAGGGGGAGTTCGATGAAGATGATGATGAGGATGAAGATGGATTGGGTTTTGCTGAGGATGATTCAGAATGAGTTTTTGTACATTTTGTAAGGAAAAGAATGTAAAAAAGACAATTTAGGGCTATTTTCAAATGAATGGGTGTTGTTAGCTTAGAAGTGGGTGTGGGTGGCTGTAACCATTTCCGCTCGTTCGATTTCTCACCTGTAGCAGTTTCGCACCCCCCACGGATCGTTTGTGCTGGGCACAGGTGCACAGCTCGGACTAAAGGGAGCTATTCAAAAGAGCCATGCAAAAGAATAAGAATCCAAATCAGTGACGGATTCAATGCTCTCCCAAAATCGGTAAACATACTCAGAAACAAGGAATGCGAGCATTAAAAGAAAAGGGGAGGGTAGGTAGTTTTTGATGCTCGAAAACAATTTCATAATCAACAAAGTTTTTGGTCATAGGCATCGAGCCAACATCGGTCACATACTCAGGTTTTGATGTTGTCAGAATGTTGTCAGAATGTTGTCAGGTTATCAGTAGGGTGTCAGATATATATATATAGGTGCAGAGAGATAAGAAAATTAACCACAAACATGCTATACTATCATATATGCATACGTATGTAAAAAGGTGATGTGTTTTTCTAATTTGAGATATCCTTCACTTTTTCAACACATTTTGTCCCTTATCAAGAATGTCAGGCCATTTTCTGCAACCTCCTTCCAGTTTCTCCTAGCTTTTATTTGTTGTCAATGAGGTGAGCCACTTATAAACAACCGGTCGGTCACATCGAAACCAACTTAAAATTAGCTTCCACCTTCCTTACAGGTCTGATTCCTCACTTCAATTCCAGTTGGAATTGAACATTGCCGCCACCAACAACAAATCATTATTGAGTGGGATGGAGAAGTGCACAGGAGGAGCAAAGGTGCCACAGTCCCAGAACAAAAATGAATTCTTGCCCATTTATTCGTCTTCGCACTCCTACAACAGTGTTGATAGTTGTGACTACCAGAGCCACATTATCCAGACTCAGACTAAGTTGTCGGGAATGGACGAGTCCGACACCAGCACAAACTCTTCTTCTTCTTGCCCTTGCCTTTGCTCTGAACTAATGGGCTTCTTTCTGGCTCAGCCGATTGATTTGCCTGGTCCCCCCGTTGACGAGGAGCAGTTTCTGCACGACACCGACTCCTTGATTACGAGAGCCGAGCCATCCCGGAGCTATAACAGTGTTGATAGTTGTGACCACCAGAGCTACATTATCCAGACTAAGATGTCGAGAATGAGCGGGTCCGAAGCCAGCTCAGACTCTGAACTGGGCTTCTTTCTGGATCTGCCGAAGGGAATGCCTGGTCCCCCCGTACCCATAGGCATACATCCTTCGGACATTTTGCGCCTAGCCATCGCTGCAATATCTGACGATGATCGTGTAGATCCTGGCATGAATCTGACAAAGATGACGCTGAATGCATCACCCTTGAATGTTGTCACGACACCTCACTTCAGCACTATCTCAGCTTTCCACGCTCCCCAAAGCCGAAATCCCTCCTTCAAAAAGTCAGCACATTCTTTGTAAACAGTTTTAAAAATACAAATCCCCCACCCCTCATTTTCAAAAACAACACATCCCCCACCCCACCCCCACCCACCCCATAAAAATACATACAAAACATCCAATATGATAATATTAACTCTTGTCATTTTTTATTTCCTAAACTCGCTCCCCCTTCATCTCTTTCTTTGAATAAAACATCAAACCCCGACAAAATTCTCTTTCATAAATCCTGCACAAAGCAAAAGAAAGCATTCAAACCCAATGAGCATCAATCGGATAATACCCGAAAATCTGCGCCCAGCGAAAAGAGCGGGTTCGTTAGCTCGTTACCACAACCCGTTCCACCCCGCTCCGCTCGCTCACCTCTACCACGAGCGCTCGGGTGAGCCACCAGTAGCCCCTGACAAGTTTTCCAAAAGCCAAGATTTGCCAGGTCGACAAAGCACGGAAATTTCCGAATTCAATGTCGCAGACCTGACTTCCTGTCCACACCCGAGGTGAGCGCCTTTATCATTCTCCCAGTTCCAGTCTCAGTCCCAGTCCCGGTCCCAGTCCCAGTCCCAGTCCCTTCCCCCCGTTCTACTAATCCACTTTGGATCAACTTTTAATGTCAAACGAATTGTCAACAAAGATCTCCGGAGCCTAGGAGAACAATAAACAAGTTAAACATTTTCTTCCAGCTAATAGAACTTTCCAGCAAAGTTGCTGCAAGTTGTTTCATGTTGTGGAATGAATTTTTGGAATATTGAAACGCCGGCACGGTCACCCCTCGACCATCCGAGGCGAAATTGGTTTGCTCATAATTCATCAAGGTTAGTGTTAGTGGTGCCCCTTTTGTCATGTCCCAGGCCTCCGTATGCCCTATACATCCCCCGAACCGAGCTTTTGTACCCACATCCATCTCGAGGTGGCCGTGGTCGTCGATCGATTGGCCAAACACCCCCAAACCAAGCCCATCGTTTAACCCCTCCTCCTTCCCCTCCCTTCATTGTTACCCCCTCCACACCCTCCTCCCCTCATTCACACCCCCATCTCCTTTCTCAAACCCCAATACACCCCAACCCTCAAACTAACTCTCCTCACCCGCCCTCGCCCACAGCTTATCACAATAAATATGTCCAAGATTGTTAAAGCCAAGGGCGCTGCCCCCACCGAATTCGAGGCCAAGGTCGCCGGGCTCTTCACCGAGCTTGAGGGATCCGTAACAGACATCAAGGCTGCCATGAAGGACCTTTATTTCACCGCCGCCAAGGAGGTCGATGTTGCCGGAAACAAGAAGGCGGTCGTCATCTATGTTCCCTTCAAACTCCTAAAGAGCTACCACAAAATCCAGCCCCGCCTCGTGCGTGAGCTCGAGAAGAAATTCTCAGGAACCCACGTCATCTTTATTGCCCAGAGGACCATCCTCGGCAACTCCTACTCCCGCTCCACCAAAACTTCCGGACCCAGGCCCAGGTCGAGGACTTTGACAAAGGTCCACGAAGCTATCCTCGAGGACATGGTCTTCCCCACCGAGATTGTTGGAAAGCGCACCAGGTGCAAAACCGACGGAACCAAGACATTGAAGATTTTTTTGGACCCAAAGGAGCAGGTGAATGTGGAGAGCAAGCTCGACACATTCGCGAGTGTCTACCAGAAGTTGACAAGTAAAACGGTTCAATTCTCGTTCCCTAACTAAAATAAATCTAGGATTTCAAACAAAGAGACTGAGAGGGTTATTTTGTTATTGTTTAAGCCCCACCCCATTAAACAATTTAACCCCAACACATAATCACTAAATTCTTCTAAAAAACTCTCTCCCCCCCATATTCCTCACTATTTCATTATTTTAATCTTCTCATAACACAATTCAATAACAACTCCTCCCCAAAAACCCTTTTCTCAAAAATTACTTTTCAACATCAAAAAAATAAAAAGAATTTGGGTGGAAATTTTGTTTTTTAGGGTGTTGAGATTGGAGAAAAGGATTGGTGTGGTGTTGGGAGAGGTTTGGGTGATTGCATGGCTCCAAGTGTAGGGTTCACGTTGGGAGGGCAAGGAGGTTACCGGGATTGGTTTTGGTTTTGTGGTTGTTGTTGTGGTGGTTGTTGTTGTTGTTGTTGTTGTTGTTGTTGTTGTTGTTGTTGTTGTTGTTGTTGTTGTTGTTGTTGTTGTTGATGTTGTGAGAGTTGATGTTTTGTTGATTTTGACTTTTTTTCCTGGAACCTTGAACCCTGGCAACCTGTGGGTTCTGCCTTTTTTACAAAAAGAACGTCCAAAAAGGGTAAAAAGGTTGGTGTATTTTAAGGTTCCAGGTTGGCCCAGGTTTATGTTCCCTAGCACGGTAAGTCATTTTTCACTGAAACTCAAACTCGCTACATATCATCCTTCAATATCCTGACTCAGTATGCTATTTTTTTTCTCCACCTCCTTCCAGCCGGGATCTCCTCCTCCCGGCTTAGATGCGTTACTTAAGGTCGCAGCTTCACTTGCTTACCCTTCCAGCAGCAGTCAAGTCGACCCCCACCTCCACCCTTCGATACCGAAACCGATATCTGATCCTAATGAGATTGCTGGAGTTGAGGACGTGAAGCTTGCCCAGCAAACTTCCTCCAACTCCTATTCCTTTCCCGGCAATGAGGACGACCTGAAGCTTACCCAGCAAACTTCCTCCAACACCAATTCCCTTCCCGGAGCAGAGAAGCTCGACCGTACTCGAGAGCGAAACCGGATCCATGCCCAAAAGACCAGGCAGCGCAAAAAGGTGCAGATCCAGCTGCTCCGGAATACTTACGAGCGTCTCAAATCTGAGCAGCAGCGGCTGAAGCAGCAGATAAACGATCGGAAAACGATCTCTGCGCTCTTAAACATGTCCAACAATGCCAATGAAACCACCAATAATTCCCAAACCAATAATGACATCAGCTCCATAGCCGAGATCCTTAACCGTGACATGTCCGAACTACCGGACCTGAAGCAGCTGGTCAAGAACGCCCATGTTACGGGAACGGAAAAGCACGCCCAATCTAAATCTGACACAATTCTCGACATTGACTTTATCAGTAGTGAGGAGAGTAATTCCCAACAACAATCACAATACCCAGACGACGGAATCGACTACACGATCCTTAACAAGGACCGTAACAAGTGCTCGAAAGCGGAGCTCGAGCAGATACACCGTGAGCGAAATCGGATGCATGCGAAGAGAACTCGAGACCGAAAGAAGATATTCGTCCAGGAAATTAATAAAACGATTGACGTGTTGGATGCTGAGGTGAGTGAGTAATATCACACACCACACACGCACACCACACACACACACCACACACGCACACCACGCACACACACCACTCACACACCACACACACACATCACACACACACACCATACACCCACAGAATCTCCGGCTAAAAGCCTTCCTCCACGATATCTGTCCCCAGGACACGTTCTCTATGACCCTCTCAAATTCAAATTCCAACAATAACAACAATAACAACAATAACTCGAGCAAGAGCACAAACATGAACACCGTAGTTCCCCTAAATTCCACCAATTCCAAATCCAATTCCGCGATCCCAATGACCATTGAGATTGCTGCCCCCCCACAACCCCCACCCACACCCACACCCAATACAACATTCGAAAAACCAAACACAACACTATTCAACCCAGACTCAGATTTAACCAACTTCTCATTGCAGGGGCAGGCGGATGACAATAGCAAGAAAAGAAGTATCAAGGAGTTTCATGAGATTTGCGGTTGATAAAAAGTATTTAAAAATAACTCAAACTATCTATTTATACAGAATTTGAGATTTTTGAGGTGTGTGGAATTATTTTAGTTATGAAGGGGGGGAGAGTTTGTTATTTATTTTGTTTTTTCTACCAAACCCTGCACTCGTACAAACTCCCCCTTCCCAGAAGACACTTGCTTCATCGCTTTCATTCTGGCCGTTCGACCACTCCCGCACACGCCTCGAACTCTAACTACAGCCTTTACATTGTTGTTGTTCTCCGATTTTCGAGGGAAATTGACTTGCTGGAGGAGGGTGAGGGCTGCCCAGACCTTTTGGTAGTCTTGCAGGCGACACCGTATCATCAATAGGTCTGAACGAGAGTCGTAGAGGAGAATTTGGGTCGATGGGAGGAGGGAGGAGGTGATCAGTGGGCCGTAGAGAGTCGAGAGGAGTGCAGATAGGTTGGAGTAGAGGATAGATGTTGTGATTGTGGGGGTGGATTTGAAGGTTGAAGAGAGTGAAAGTTTTAATGAGCAACAAAGGTACCGTGATTTAACCCGAACCATGGCCAAATTTGGGTGTTTGGGGGGGAGAGGCTGTTGTATTAGGAAAGGTTTAATTTCTAAAAGGCTTCAAAATTTTTAAATTAACACGGGAAGAGAGTTCTAAGAAGTTGTGTCTATCTACCACAGCTATAAACAAATAAAATGTTTATCCCCCCCACACCCCCCCCCCCAACGAACACAACGAACCCTCGCACTTATCAAGATCGACAACCTCATATATATTTTCGTTTCGCCTTCCCCCTCCACCATCCCCCCAAACTCTAATGAACCTCACCCCCCCCCTCGTACCTACCGAGATAACCCCCCCGTCGACCTTCGCCAAAAGGCTGGGGATTTCCCCCTCCTCCTCCTCCTCCTCCTTGTTCTCGTTCTCCTCATTGGCAGCTTGGTAGTCAACGAATCCCGCCACCTCCAAAGTGTAGTCTCCGTTCAGGGGAAGTTTGGACGTGAAGACTGCCGGGAGGGGGTTCGTCGTTCTGTCGTCGTTGAAGTAGGAGGACGAGATGACTGTTTTGTTCTCCTTCTCCTTCTTCTTCCTCCCTCTCTTCCCGCTCGCCTTCCCCCCATCCCCAATCCTAAACGCCACCACCCCTCCATCCGACTGACTCGCCGCGATCACTACCGGATACCTGACCTCCTCGTCGCCGTTATCTTCGTCGTCACCCCTTCCCTCCTTCCTCCTGCAAGGATAAGGATAAATAATCTTAACATCGCTCACCATCCTGCTCCTCTCATTGTCAACGCACAGCAACCTAACCACAACGTCGTGGTCATCGTCGGGTGCGGTGCCCCCTCCGCACCCGCCGAGGACGACCTTGAACACGCTCACGCTCCGAAGAAGCTCGGCAACGGCAACGAACACGCAGCTGCTGCTGTTGTTGTTGTTGTTGTTGTTATAACCACCAACAACGTCAATGCTTGTAACGGCACTTCCAGTACTCGTCCTCCCCTCCCCCCTAACTCCAAAAGTCTCCCACCCCTCTCTCCCCTTCGCTTCCTCCTTACTACAACAACAACAACTTAGAACAATAACGCTGCAATCCGTCCCCACAGCGACCCATCCCCCCGGCCCCGGCGCGCTCGCCATGCAGAGTACTGCCCGGTCGAGGATTTTGCATGTGGCCTTTCCGACTAGGAGAGGGGGGGGGAGATTTGTGTCGTCGACGTCCCTATCTAGTGTGGTGGTGATGTCCCCTCGTCCACTCAGTCCAAGAACGCTCACGCTCGTGGCGATCCTTCCCGAGCCCGAGCCCGAGTCATCGGCCGCGGGAGTTGTCGCGATGAGCAGGCATCCTCCAACCGCTCCTCCTCCCAACCCTCCCGACCCTCTATCGTCGTCCATCCCTACCATCGCAACGACCCTCCCGTCAAGTGTTGGGGAGGTCCATACATTCGAACCACGGGAATTCACCACCACCAGTAGCCTCTGCTTCTGCTTCTCCTTCTGGTTCAAGCCCTTCGCCCCCCCCCTCTCTCCGCCGACCACTCCGTACATGCACGTGAGACCGCCAGGGAGACTCGTCGCGAAGTCTAGGTGACCGAATGTTGGAGTTGTCCTTGTCGTTGACATTTTTCTACTATGGGAAGAAGAACTGTGGGAAGAAGAACCCGCAACGCTCACGACACTCCTCAGCATCGTCCCTCCCCTGCCACCTGTCGTTTTACGAGGGTGCAACGTCGCGAGAACGAGGGATATTTGCGGTTGTTGTTGCGGTTGTTGTTGTGCCGCTGCCAAAACCGTTGCAGCCTTTAGGTAGCAAACTCTCAGGCCGTGTTCCTGATCCCCCTGCTGCTGTTCCCCCTCCCCTGGCCCTTTGGCGGGGGATAGCGAAAGCGGCGTTGAGAACATGCAGCAGACTGCAGAGTGGTCGAACGCTTGTTCCCCCTCGTCGTCGTCGTCGTCGTCCTCGTCGTCATCCTCATCCTCGTCATCATCCTGATCATCATCCTCCTCCACAAACGGAACGAAAACGACCCCCTCGCAATCCCTCCCCTGGGCGACGAGCGGCGCGGTGCCCCCGCTCGTGCCCTGCGCCCGCCCGCGCTCCCCATCATTCTCATAAATAACCCCCCCCCTAACCCCCCCCGAGCCGCTTCTACCACCCCAACTAACCAAAACGCCAACCCCACTCCTCCCAACGCTCCCTACCGCCCTGTCGCCCCACCACGCCCCCTTTGGCGGCGATTTCGGCAATTTCGGCAATTTCCCCCCCCAAGGGGGTGGGGAGGAAATTAGCTGGAGGCGAGGGGAGGTGACTCCTCCTCCTCCGAAGATGATCACCGCTGGCCCCTCTTCGCAACTAATGTCTCCAGTTGTTGTTGATGTTGTTGTTGGTGGTGTTGTTGTTGGTGGTGCTGTTGGTGGTGTTGTTCTCCGCACACCACCGTCGATCCGCCCCGCAGGAGTGACGAGAACTGCCCCGGACCCAAATCCAACGACAAGCCGAGCGGTAGCAGCCTCGTCGTCGTCGCCGTGCGAGCTGGGCATAAAAACCATACTCCTCGCAACGTCTCCACTCGCGATCTTCCGAGCGCACCGGTCGTGATCGTGATCGTGATCGTGATCGCGCGCGTGATCGTGATCGTGATCATGATCGTGAAAGTGGTGGGTTGCGGCACCGTTGTCGACGACAGTGGGCCCACGAGGAGGACAAGTACAGCACGGAACGCTCAAAACGGCCCCGACGCGTGTGTCGACGACGACAACGCCGTCTCCATCTCGTCTCGTCTCCACATCAACCCTCCTCATCTCAACCATTCTCCCGCTCTCGCCCCCACCCCAGCTACTCGTCGCGAGGCGGAAAGTCCTGGTCGTCGTTGTCGGTGCAGCATCCTCCGCTTTTTGGAGGGGCGTTGTCGCGTTGGAGGAGAAGGGGGGTGAGGAGAAGGGGGGTGAGGAGAAGGGGGGTGAGGAGAAGGGGGATGAGATCGCCAGGGCAGAATATCCTCCGACGCTCGCCCAGGACCCGGTCGTCCCTCCCTGCTCCTCCTCCTGCTCCTCCTGCTCCTCCTCCTCCCAAAGAACTCTAACCCCCCCCCTCGACCCATCGACGGTAACTGTAACTTGAAGAAGAACGAGCCTCTCAAGAACGAGCCTCCTCCTCACCCCCAGAAGAACGTACCCCCCGCAGGGACTCACGCTCGCGTGGTCAATGGTGCTTCCGGTGGCCGCGGAGTATTCTGCCAGGGTTGTCCCTCCTCCTTGCCCTTCTCCTTGCCCTTCTCCTTGCCCTTCTCCTTGCCCTTCTCCTTGCCCTTCTCCTTGCCCTTCTCCTTGCTGCCCTCCCTCCTCGCTCGGAAGAGAGACGAGACGGACTCGGCCGGACTCGAGGACTTGAACGACAGTGACAGTGACAGCGACAGCGACAGCCGTCGCTGCCGTTCCACCGCCGCTCACCTCGGAGAACAGGACCGTGCGGGCGGAGCCGACGAGACCGCCGCGACCGCCGCTGGTTTCGTACGGCCTGAGGTCGACGGTGCGGCCGGAAGAAGTACAAGAAGTGCAAGCAGCAGAAGAAGTGCAAGAAGTGCAAGAAGTGCAAGTGTCTGAGCCGGACCATTCTACTCGGAGGAAGTTCGTTCTTCCGTTCGTCCTTCCGTTCGTCCTTCCGTTCGCTCTTCCTCCTCCTCCATCCTCGCCTCCATCTTCGCCTGGTCCGCCTCCGCCCTCGCCCGCTTCTTCGTTGAACGCTAGAATCTCGACCCCCCCCCGCGGCGGTCGCGGTCGCGGCGGTCGGCTGACCGACCCGGGCGGCGCCGCTGCCGGAAAGCTGGGAAAATTCAAGGCAACGGCGCCAACCATCCCCGTGGCGAGGGAGGAACGAGGAAGGTTCAGACCGCCCTGAAGACCGGCAGAGGCAGAGGCAGAGGCAGAGGCAGAGCCAGAGCCAGAGGCAGAGGCAGAGGCAGAGCCAGAGCCAGAGGCAGAGCCAGAAGCCGCCGTGACCCTCATGGCAACGGTCGGGACCAGCAGCGGTCCAAGGGGTACGATGCTCAGGAGCTTTCTCCTTCTTCGGCTGTCGCTGTCGGTTGCTCGTCCGGGTTGCCCCTCGCTCGCTCGCCCGGGAAGAGTTTGGGCGTGGTCGTGGTCGTGGTGGTGGTGGTGGCTTGTGTGGCGGCGGTCGCCGTGGTGGACTACGGTCAAAAAGGGGCCCGTCGCGCCCGCTCCGCCGCAAGACCCGCTGTGCCGTGGTGCAAGACCCGGCTGCGGTGGACAATCCTCAAAGCCAAGGCCAAGGCCAAAGCCCTCTTGCCGATCGCGACCGCCGCAACCAAGAACGCCTGTACCGCTAGCGCCAGCGCTAGCGCTAACGCTAACGCAGGCGGACCTCGGAGGTCCGCCTCTCAGCGGCCTTGCCCCCTGGCGAGCTGTCCCCCACCCACCGCCCCACAGCCGCGCCCAATCCCCTGAAGGCGGCGGGGGGGTCCGAGACAGTATCCGAGCAACGGCCGTTGTGGAGGTGGAGGTTGCGGTTGCGGTGGTGGGCTTGAAGCAGGAGGCGCCCCCGACCAGAGCCGGGGAAGGAGAAGGAGAAGGAGGCGAAAGCGAAAGGACGCAAGCGGTCCCGGAGGGAGACTCGGCGACGAACAGCGCTGGAAGCGATGGGGGAGGAAGTGGGGCCAAGGCGCCGCTGAAGCTTCCGCTTCCGCTTCCGCTTCCTCTTCCGCTTCCTCTTCCTCTTCCTCCTTCTTTGTTCTTCATCATGTGAACTTCCCTAATCCTCGTGACAATTGTCTCCGTCCTCTCCCCCCCGCCGTCAGTCAGCTCCCCCCCCTCGACCCTGACCCTGACCGCGTCGACCCCCCCC
>BRYC01000036.1:168265-185166 GCA_030267985.1 Parmales sp. scaly parma | reverse complement strand
AACAATGTTGACATACGTGACGCAGATGAATTTAGGTGGGCACATTCCCTACCAAGTTGTGAATCTTTCTGCTGTTGGATTTTTGAGCGAATTCATCGCAACGAGGCAAATGTTCAGTCAGGACTACGAGATCGACCTGGAAAGGAGGGAGTTGTTGGTGGGGAAGCTCAACAATGTCGACGAGCATAGCAAGGTCGAGAGCGACGAGATCGAGCGGGGGAAGCTGCTAGTTAAGCAGTTCCGGAACAGCGAGCAAAGCAAGGTGACGGCGAAAACCGACAACGAGCTGGTGAGCGCAGTCGCCGTTGAGTTTGGGGGGAAAGCTTGGTGCAGGTTGAGCACGACAGTACGCTGCGGGGGGAAGGAGGCGCTGGCGTTCTTGTTGAGCGTTGACAGCCGGTCGTTGATGAGCGAGCACGATTTGAAACTTAGCGAGGTTGTCACTGATAAGGGCAGACTCGACGAGAACGACAAGGAGGAGAACGACAAGGGCTACACGCAGGTGGCTAGCATGCTGGAGAGCAAGGTGCTGGGTGACGGAACGAAGGTCCAGAACAGTATGAACAGGCGAATGACGTGGAAAGAGGTTGACGGCATTTTTAGCTTGTATACTTCGCCCACGACTGTGCTAGAGGCAAGGTCACTAAGAAAGATACGCAAGACGATGATGTTCGGACTGCGAAGCAAGGAAATCCCCACTGTCTACGACGAGAGCGTGGCTGCCACGAAAATAACGCAAGTGAGCGAGACCGAATGCAAGGTGAGCGAGCGAGCCTTGTGGAAGACGAGAAAACGCGAATCATATAATGCTAAACTGTCATTAATCCACGTATATGCTCCGCTCGGCGCAGATTGAGATGATTTTTGATCCGATTCCGAAGAAAAGGAAAAAAATGATTCGAATTAAATGGGGTGATCAAATTCCAATCGGAGGGCATCATATTTCTGCCGGCTTTGTCCAAACCAAGGTGAAGAAGGAACTTGAAGACGCGCTGCCGACCAACCGCGACTACAGAACGTTGAACAGAATGCAAATGAAATTCCAGAACTGGCGCAAGCTGGAGAGTGGGCTGGACGAGAGCGACGGAGAGGCGATGGGAGAGATGCTGATGGCGAACAGCAGCAATTTGTTGAGCAAGAACAGGACGAAGAAAATGAAGGAGCAAAGAGTCAACCATTTCTTTGAGGAGTTCCACGCGATGAGGACAATGAAAATCGAGCACCCGTTCTTCGAGAAAATGATTCAAGCTGTAATAGTGGGTGAAAATAGGAAGGAGGAGAAGGGGCGACACAACGAGGGGAAGCTCGCGGTGCTGACAATTCACGACGGACATTATTTGGGCGCTTCGTTTTTGAAGTTCTTGAGCTTTGCGGCGACCGAAGAAGGCGCGTTCGCCTCGTGGGTGAAGAAGTACCCAGCGATGAACGAGCTCTCCAGCAAATATAAATTCTTCAAACCGTTGATGCTGAAGATTGGGAAGGAGATCAGAACCTCCTCGACTTGGTTTAAGCTTGGTTTGTCTGCGGGTGCTTCCTTGGCGAGCATGCTTGATGTAGCATCTGACATTTACACGATTTCCATCTACCGCAGTCGAGGACTGCTCGAAACTGCTGACTTGATGGCAACGTTTGTCGCGTTGAGCATTGGTTTGCAGTTGATTAGTGTTGGTGAGTGACGAGTGAGCGACGAGCGGCAGGGGGGGCAAAAACTACAACTAACCCTTTGCTTTTTTTACCCGGTTGCAAAGTTGCCATTCACCTCAAGGACAAGAAGAGGGTGTTGGTTGAGTTGCTCGGTACGGTCACGTTCACAAAACAAGGACTATCCTTTTGGCGGTGTCTAACCAATGTGAAAAAGACAGATCACGAATATATGCCGCCAGTCAGTGAGATGATGATGTTCCAGATGTGCGAGGTATTCGCAGAGTGCATACCCATGGCGGTGATTCAAATGACTAACGTTTTGGAAATGGTGGAGAAAGACTACGTGCTGGTGGTTGCCTTGGGTATTAGTGCAGCGTTTGTGGCCGAGGCCGTGAGCTACATGACCTACCTGAAGGATATTGACGACGAGAGTAGACGGACGGGGAAGATCTTCTACGGATTCATTCCGCTGCAAGGTGTGAGGTTGAGTTTGGTGGAAGTGAGCATGCGACTGCTGAGCTTCTGTCAGCTGCTGGGGAAGAGCTTTGAGATAGCGATTCTGGTTCAGGTTGGCGGTAAAACATTAGCTATTGGCGTGCTGGGAGGTGAAATGGTTGCGTACCTGTCTTACAAGCTGGTTAGGGGAGACTTCAGATATTGGGCGCCACTGCCGCGAGGGACCAGTTTGGTTGTCAGTCTGCTTGAGCGCGTGTCAGTGAAGGTAATATGTGATTTCACAGGTTTTTTGCACGCTCGGCATCCGTACGAGATGGGCGGGCTCTACTGGCTAATGAACATGGTCTTCACGCAGGCGAGCGTGTTTGGGGCGATAAAGTTGAAGGAGGTGTATGGGTGGAGTGAGGAGGTGGAGGGACGGGTCATTGAAGACGAATATTATACGACGATAGCAATTTGGTTATTCGTTGTTTGGTTCGTCTCGTTGCTTGTTTTGCTGCTCAGCAGTGAGCAAGAGTACGTCTTTACGTTCATCAGCGCGAGGACGGGCAAGCAGTACAACAGAGCTACTTTCGACAGTGGGGTGGACGAGGTGATGATGCAGGTGTTCACAGATCACCCAAGTTATTATTCGAGTTACGAAGACGAGATCAAGGAGTGGTTGAGCAAGAATTGGAACGAGTGGAACGAAGCTAGACCAGTATGGCTAACCGATGCGGTGATAGGTACAATACCGCTCAGACTGTTACCTGGGGGTGGGGGAGAGGAAAAATAACAATGAATATTTTCCCTGCCAAAGTCTGACAATTTTCTCCATCAAAATTGTTATCTGATCTCAACTTAACTTAACTTAACTTCCTTATGAATGTCCAAAACTGTCAGTCTCATCCCCCCACTCCCCCCCTCAACAAAAATCGTTCAAATTAAAGCACAACATTTCCGAAGTCGTGAAACATGCACAGCCCCTCTTTCAGCTCCTCCCTCGTGATGTCGCTGACGCAGATGCTGTTCCCGATCCTCCTTGACAGAAGTGGAATTCTCTGGGCCCCGTGGCGGTGCTCAACAGCATCCAGGCACGCAGCCCACGCGACTTCAATTGTGAGGTCGTCGCAAAAAGTAGGAAGTTGCAGCTTGGTCATCACCCGGTAAATTCTCTCGACCTCCTGCATTGTCAGGAGATTCCTCTTGTAGGAGAGGATCGCGGAGAAGAAACCGTCAATGTTGACAGCCTCGCCGTGCATCAGGTCGACGTTGGGGAGCATTTCGAGCACTTTGGAAAACGTGTGGCCGTAGTCCACGCATCGGTCGAGGTTGTGTTCCCACAAGTTCGGGCCGAGCTCTTCCAGCATGATTTCGATTGAGAGCTCAATGACTCTGTTTGCGGTTGGATTTGATTGGAATTTGCTGAAGTTTAAGTTAAGTTTGGGTTAATTTTTGAAACTTTGAAGCACGTTAGCACGTTGGGGTTACATAATTTTCGCTCACCTCTCCACCAACTCCTCCCCGTGATCCTCCAACAGCTGGAAAAGCTCGGCGCTCCTCACGAGCGCCAACTTCATGATCTCGCCGCAGCCGTTGCTGACGTTCCTCCTGTTTTGGGTTTTGATGAACGTCCCCGCGTCCAGCAAGCAGCTGACGGGGGCGTAGAAAGTCCCGGTCCGGTTCTTGTACGAATGCTTTGTCTTCCGGCAGCAAAAGTCAACGCCGTTCTTGACGCCAACGCTCGCGTCAACGATCGCGAGCAGCGTCGTCGGAACTCGAACGAAGGGGACGCCTCGCCGGTACAAACTGGCCGCCATGCCGGCAATGTCGAGAAGGACCCCACCCCCAATTGCCAAGAAAGGTTCTCGGCGCTTGAGCTTGTAGAGGCACAAGGAATCGATCAGGGCCGTGACGGCCTCGGGGGTTTTGTTGATTTCTTCGCCATCGATGAGGTGGACTGTCAGGGAAATGGAGTGGAAGGTGAAGTAGGACAGAATTTTTTGGCCAAAGATTTCGAACACGGTTGAGTCCATCGCGGCGAAGCGGGTGGAGGTGGGGGTGGAGGTGGGGGTGGAGGAAGGTGGGCCTGTGGCATGGAGCAAGGAGAGGTTCGAGGGGGAGAGGATCGAGGTGCTGAGATTGACGTCATACGAAATTGGGAGAGTGAAGACGTTTCGGTACCCGGTAGAGGTTCGAAAGATGTTGTTTGGAGCCCGTGGGAGGGGAGTGAGGGGAGTGAGGGGAGTGAGGGAAGTGAGGGATGTTTCCGAGTAGTTGTGCATTTCGTTTTCTGAGGAGGAGGAGGATTTTGATGACAAGGAAATGGCTGAGGAGGTGTCGTCACTGCTGCTCCTACTGCTGCTCCTACTGCTGCTCCTACTCAAACTCGAGCTTGATATGGTTGTCGCAGTTTCGGTTGCCGTTTCTATTGCTGTCAATGAAAGTGATGCTTCGTAGCTTAATATTGCCTTTCGAGTTGTCAGGTCGAGCTTTGACCACTGGTCAATGACCGACTTAGATTCAGATAGGGACTCAGATAAGGACTCAGATAAGGACTCAGATAAGGACTCAGATAAGGACATTGCTTTATTTTTTATTTGTTTTCGAGACGAGATGGAGCTTTATGTGGTGGATTATTAGATTGACAGAATTTTTGGGAACGTGGGGGTGGCAGCAAATATCACCCTAGAACGATTACTATGGAATAGTATCTTTTTGCGGCCAAGATGGTCTTGAAGGTGTGGATTTTTCGATTTTACGATTTTTCATTTTTTCTGGTTCGAGTTCGTGGTATCTTTGCGCGTTTTGCTTTCAGGTGAGCTCTTCAAGGGCTGCGATTTTACGGAGGGGGCCGCTAGTGCTATATTGTCATATCTCTGTTATCCTTGAAAATCAGGGGGATGTTGTAACATCTCGGCAACACAAAATGATTTAAATGATGTTTTATTCATCCAGCCCTCACCATCCACAATATGCTTACCGACGAATCAAATTGCTAACCCTATCCTCCCTCTACCCATGCCTCCTTCCACCCCACTTTTAACCCCCCTTCACCCTCACAACCTCTCACGTCAACAAATCCTTCTCCCCCACCATATAGCATTATGATTATTGACTTTTCCCTGATCACGGCCCTGTTCCTGGCCCTTGCAGTAGTCAGTGCTGTCCCTTGCAGTGAGTGCGTTGGAGATTCTTTCGACAGCACGACACTCCTAACGGCCGTTAATGCCTGGATCACCAACAGTACCGCCGCCTTTGATGTGTACGGAAACATCACGACATGGTGTGTTGGGGGTGTGACCAGCATGAAGAGCTTGTTTGACTCAGATGAATACTCCAACCGAGCGAGCTTCAACGAAGATATCGGGTGCTGGGACGTCAGGTGAGATCAGATTAATACAACACCACGATTAAAGCACAACTAACAATCTTACATGCAGCTCGGTCACGACCATGAAGTACATGTTCTTTGCATCAGCCTTCAACCAGGACATTGGAGGGTGGGATGTCAGCTCGGTCACGGACATGCATGGAATGTTCGGAGACGCTACGGCCTTCAACCAGGACATTGGAGGGTGGGATGTCAGCTCGGTCACGGACATGTACTACATGTTCGCCTTCGCATCAGCCTTCAACCAGGACATTGGAGGGTGGGATGTCAGTGACGTCGTTCTCTTCGATGTCATGTTCGATGGCTCCGGCGTGGATACCGACTGCCCAACTACCAAAGCAATCTGCGATGGCTGGGGCGATAGCAATGCCACCTAAGCTGGTCTTGACTGTACACAAGTCTGCCCGACTGAGGCACCTTCAGCAGCACCTTCAGCAGCACCTTCAGCAGCACCCAGTGCTGCCCCGACTGATGCTCCCACTGTGGCTCCGACCGCGCCTTCAGCAGCACCTTCAGCAGCACCTTCAGCAGCACCCAGTGCAACCCCGACTGATGCTCCCACTGTGGCTCCGACCGTACCGGCAACTTCTGGTGCTGGAGCTGGAGCTGGTGCTGGCGGCTTGTTGGCAGCGACGAGCAGCTTGGCGATGGCGGCGTTCCTGTGGCTGTAGGATGAGTTGAGCGGGTTGAGAATAATAATGATAATAATAATGAAACAATAATAATGCAAGCTAAGGATGGGCCTTGCAGGTCACACGTGACTGATACATCCATCGACAAGAAGCGGGCTGCGAATGGGTCTGGCGGGTCGGAAACGAACAATACATTCGAAGTTGAGCGAGTTGAGTGGGGTTGAGAATGATAATGAAATGAAAGAGAGAGAATGAAGAGAGAGAGGATGAAGAGAGAGAGAATGAAGAGAGAGAGAGAATGAAGAGAGAGAGAGATTGTGTGGTTGTGAGCTGAAAAGAGCGAGGTGAAGGTTGATGATAATGAAAATGAGAATGAGGAGGTTTCTTCAAAAAACCTGCTCTCTACTTTACTTTACTTAATTCCCATCCCATCCCATCCCATCCCATCCACACTTGGAATAGTGGCGGTGGTAGCACCTCCGGTCCAAGCAACAACAAGAAGAGGCCATCACCCGCAGCTACCAGCGAAAAAGCCAACGTTGGTACCGGCTCGGGGTCCTCCTCCGCAACCCCCGGTGGCGGTGGCGGTTCAACCACACGCCAAGTTACCAGTAGGGACTCCACGACCCCAACCGTTTCTCGGTCGAACCGAGCGGCTGCCCAGAAGGCCAACGACCGGATAGACGACATCATTTTCGATCGTCTCCACTATCAAATCATTCCTCCGGTTTGCTACACCCTGATGAACATGCAGATGTAGGATCTGTTCTTCATCGCGCTCTCTCCATCGTCTCTGACAACCCCCGTTCGACCTTCCAATGCTACAAGGACCACCCTCATGAAGCGGTTGTCGTTCTCGCTATTGACTACGAGGCGGCGCGGCATGCATGAATTGGGGTGCTCAGCAAACTGGAGGGCCGTTTGTCAAAAGGAGTCGGCAGATTTAAGTGTTTAAAGGTGGTGCCAAGATCCTGCCAAATATTCTCCACACAAAAGTGCAAAAAAGCGAAATTTTAGCCTTGTGCCATTCTCCCAAATTTACACTATGCCATCAACCTACGCCTTAGTCGGGTCGGCAGAAGAAATTTCGAGCTCTAGGTCAGCCAAGATCCAGGCCGCTTTCAAGTTTGCATCTGTGTCCCTCACTACCGAGGAGGGTCCGACTAAAATGGCAACCTCCAAGAACCTAGAATTGGTGAAGAACGGGACGGCAATAATTGGCCAGTCCAACTCAATTCTGCGTTACGTTGCGGAGCTTGACAGCTCAAAATCCCTTCGCGGCTCGACTGAGCTTGCTGAGGGGCAGGTTGACCAGTGGCTGGAGTTCACCTGGGGTGAGATTGAGGTGCCCCTCGAGGCGCTGAAGGTGACTACTGCTACTGGCGAGATCGCTACTGGCGAGATCGACTCTGCCCTTCGCGCCAAGGTCAAGGAAGACGTTGTCAGGAATTTGTGCATCCTCGACACCCACTTGCTGAGCAAGACATTTCTTGTTGGTGACAATGTCACGATTGCTGACATTTCTCTTGCCTGCGCCCTTTCCGGTTCTGGGTGGGAGCTTGTTGGCGGGGATGCCCCGACCAACGTCAAGAGGTGGTTCAACACCATGATCAACCAGCCCGAGCTTGGAGGGGCCGCCTCAACCCCCTCCTCCTCCTCCTCCTCCTCCTCCTCCTCCTCCTCAACCCCCTCCGGCTCCATTTTGTTCGGTGGTGAGGCTCCATACGTCACACCCAACCTTTTCCGCCGCACCCGCCTTCGTGTGAAGGAGCTCTTCAACACAGCTCCAACGCTCATTGGCCAAACCATCACCGTGAAGGGGTGGGCCAGGACCCTCCGCCTCGCTGATAAGGGGAAGATTATCTTCCTCGAGCTCAACGACGGGAGCTGCAACGAGAGCGTTCAGTGCGTGCTTGGCGTCGAGACCACCACTGGGTTCGACGGAGCGAAGAATGCCGGAGGTGTCGGGAGCAGGTGAGATAGCGATTTGTTTTGATTTGGATTTTGATTTGGATTTTGATCTGACTGCCAACTAATACTTGTTATGTCTATCACCATATATAGCTTCTCCGTCACGGGCGAGATTGTTGCGTCCCAGGGCAGCGGGCAGTCGGTCGAGCTCAAAGCATTGAAAGTGGAAACTCTCGGAACGGTCATGAATAAGGAAACCTACCCAATGTCCAAAAAGGCTCACACCTTGGAGCATTTGAGGCAGCATGCCCACTTGCGCCCCAGGTCAAAGGTCCACGCGGCGGCCATGCGAATCCGCCATGCCATGGCGTTTGCAACCCACAAGTTCTTCAACGATTCTGGTTTTTTGTACATCCACACGCCCATCATTACCTGCGCGGATTGCGAGGGTGCTGGAGAGCAATTCGGGATCACCACCATGCTGGGTACTGACCCTCACAAGACCGACGTGAAGCTCAAGTATTTCGAGGAGGAGGAGAAGAAGTCCGAAGCCGAAGCCGAAGCCGAGGCCGCTGCCGAAGGAGGCGCAGCACAGGTTGAGCTCGGCGAAGACGGAAAACCCAAGGAGAGCGTCAAGGCCAGGAAGCGAAGGGAGAAGGCAGAGAAGAAAGCGGCCGCGAACAAGGCCGCTGGCAAGGACGTGAAGAAGGAGGAGGTGGAGGAAGAGAAGGAGGTCAAAATCATCGGCGCCGTAGATTACACATCCGATTTCTTCGGAAAGCGTGCGAACCTTACCGTGAGTGGGCAGCTTAACGTGGAAACCCACTGCTGCGCACTCTCCGACGTTTACACGTTCGGGCCCACTTTCCGCGCCGAGAACTCCCACACGACACGTCATTTGGCAGGTGAGCGAGCGAGCCTTGATGAAGACGAGAATACGAACCAGCGAGCGAAGCGAGCAAAGTCAACACCTTGGGTACAGACAAGAATACGAGCCACTACTAACCCCTTCGCACCTTTTTCTCTCGGCGCAGAGTTCTGGATGATCGAACCCGAGGTGGCCTTTGCGGATCTGAACGATGACGTCGATCTGGCCGAGGATTACATCAAGTACTGCGTCAAATACGCCCTCGACGTTTGCGCCGAGGACATTGCGTTTTTCGAGACCAGCCCGTTCGGAGAGGAGGGACTGAAGGAGAGGTTGCTGAATGTTTTGGAATCCCCATTCAAGAGGTTGACCTACACCGAGGGCATCAAGCTATTGCAGGGCGTTGTCGAGGGTGGTCACAAGTTTGAGAACAGTGAGATTGTGTGGGGAATGGATTTGGGGAGGTGAGTTTGATATCAGTGTTATATTCAGTGTTATATTCAGTGTTATATTCAATGCGTAAAAAACAATTATGCATCGCTATGAGGACCACTATGGAAAATTTCCGAACGTTGCATTGGTGCGACCGTGTCGAAAAACACTAAGCATAAATGTCATCCTTGCTCTGAGCGTGTTTGTGTTGTGCCGCGTGCGAGCTGCCAAAAATTCCGAAAAATTGCTAACTATACACATTACATTATACAATCCAGCGAACACGAGAGGTACTTGTGCGAAAAACTCTTCAAAAAACCCGTAGTCCTCACAGACTACCCGAAAGAGATCAAGGCGTTTTACATGAAGCTCAACGAGGATGGTAAAACTGTTGCCGCCGCCGATATTCTCGTTCCCAAGATCGGAGAGCTGGTCGGAGGATCGCAGAGGGAGCACAGGCACGATGTTTTGCTCGAGAGGTGCAAGGAGATGAACATCGACGAGAAGGCAGTGTGGTGGTACTTGGAGCTCCGAAAATTCGGAACCGTGCCGCATGCAGGATTTGGACTCGGGTTCGAGAGGTTGGTTTTGTTCATCACCGGATTGGAGAACATCAGGGACGTCATACCGTTCCCCAGAACGCCCGGGGTGGCAGCATATTAAAAGAAACAATAAGGACTTTGGCGGTTTCAATTTTCATTTTTGCTTTTTTTAGGGGGGGGGGGAATGGGTGGGGAGTGTTGGGGGAGGGGAATGGGTTAGTTTTGCTGTATTTTACATAAACTTAAAAATTACTAACCTGACCACGAACCGCTTGATGTAAGAGTCGCTGAGCTTAGAAGCTCGCCCCAATAACACAGCGTAAGCCTCCAGCTCTAGTTTCATGGCCTTAACGCTTAAACCAATCCAAGTCGAGCCATCTGGCTAATCTTGGTCGGTGAAACTCGGCAATGTAATGGTGGAAATCATATTCATTTATTCGTCCTTCTTAATCTTGAAATCAGCAGTAGCTGCCCTCTCTTTTTTGAAGGTCTTCCAGTCTGGGAGTTCCGAGGATGCCCAACAACGATTAGAAATTTCGCTCAACACTATGGCTTTAACTTCTTCAATTTGCTTCTTTTCACTTATCTCGGCTTGTTATGTTGCGTTGATTTTGTCTTGCTCGCGTCTCAACAGCCGTCGGCCTTAGTCTGGCCCGGCTTGCTGTGAAATGGTGACATGTTTGTTTTTGGATTTGATTAAAAAAGAAGAAAACCTGTCAGAGGGTGGTTTCCGGCCGGCGCGCGTTGTTTCAAGTTAAATTAGTAGCTAAAGGAGGGGTGGCTGGATTTTGGTGAACTTCTGTCTATTGGAAAGCGCGTAATTAGTAAAAGGGATTTTCAATGTCAGAAGATGCTATAAAAATAAAAAAGACCACCAACACCACTTGAAAAAAAAAAGAATGTAAAAATATCAATCCCTTCTACATACCGCTTAACCCTGATTCTCTTCCTCAAAAACAACTACATATAATATGTGTTTAAACAACAACTTAATTGGTTTCCCTCAAGTTCGAACGTCTAAATCAAGATAAAAATCTTTTACCTCAAAGCCCTTGACTTCCCTCCACAATGAATAAAAACACCCTCCACAATAAGAGGAAACACCCAGACGACCCCATTTCAGGCCCACCTTCACAAAAAATCCAACCCAAAAAGAAACCCTCACTTGGAAACAGCTTGTCGCTCCTCGACCAAAGTCAACCACTTTCAGCTCCTCCTTTGTTCATGAACAGCTCGGCGCCCGGCGGATTGGGGGGAGGGATGATGGGCGGAGGGTTTTCGGACAACCCCATGGACCCAATTGGATCGTTCCAGAACCGTAAGTTTAACATGCAATAACTCGCACTTGCCTTTACTTACACTCTTATTATTAAGAAAAATCCATGACCACTAACCCAACTCAAATTGCCCTACTCTCACCAAACGTACTTCCCAATCCCCAAATCACCTCACACACAGAAAAAACCATGGACAGTTTGATAATGGCGCCTTTCTTGAGCAATCCTGGCCAACTGGGCATGTCAATGGGCGGAATGCCAAATTTGGGCAATAAAGATAATGCTGTAAACAATGACAGCAGCACCATATCTCCTGGAATGGAAATCGGGGCGGCGGGAGAGGGGATGGGGAACATGGGTTATGGGGCGAATGGCAACGGGAGTGGGAGCGTGAGTGAACTTAGTTCTTACACAAAACCAATTCAATCTTTGGGTTTGGGTGGTGGCATGGGGAACTTGGCCAATGTTCAAGGAGGCACTGTGCCTGATCTCACGTCTTCTGGAGGAGTGGGGATGGGGGAAGCCGGTTTACTGCTAAGTAATCTGCCGAACAATGGCAGCATAATTGCGACGCTGGGAGGAATTCTTGTTCAAATTTTTCGAAATGATAACCAACCACCGAACAAAGACAATATCGTTCTTTTGAATGGCAATATGAACGGGATGACCGACATATCTCATGCGAAGGGGGAGGTGAGAAAAGGGAGGGAGGGGGCGTAGGGGGGCGCGGGGGGGAAGTGGTCACAAACATTTTTCTCCTTTTCATTTTTCTCACCCCCCCCAACCCCCCCCAAACCCCCCCAACCCCCCCCAACCCCCCCCAACCCCACACCCACACACCCCCAGTTCGTCGATCCCAACGATCCGCAAACGATGGGGAAGCTCAAGAAGAATGGCAAGTGGATGCCGCGGGAAACTGACCTTCTGAGAAAGGGAATTGCGGACTTTGGGCGTGACTGGGTGGCAATCGCCAAGATGATCCCGAGCCGGACCCGGGAACAGGTGAAAAACAAGGGCTCGAGCTTATTAAAAGACGACAATGCAAAGAACAGGAGCACAGGGCAGTGGCAGTCCGAGGAGCTGAGGATAATTAGCGTGGGAATGAAAAAGTACAATAACAATTGGCACCAGATCGGGTCGGAATTGCCAACCGGCAGCTGTACCCAAATCAACAGGGAGGGGAACATGCAAGACAACGCGGCACAGTCGAAGAATATAGAAAGGGGCATGTTGGTGAGTTGTGGTGAGTTGGAGGTCAAGGGGGAAGAAGAAGAAATTATGAGCTGCAACACCAATAGACTGCTTGACGACAAACTGCCTGACGAGGACGCTGTGGGGAGCGAGATGATTCTCGACATACCACTCGCACCGAGTGGTAGCGGCATTGACAACGGGACTCGTGACGGGAGCGGTAGCGGGAATGGTAGCGGCAAGGTCGCTGTGAGTTCCCTTTCAACAATTTTCTCAATCAAGGGCAACGGCAAAGGCGAAACAGCATCGCCAACGCCAACGCCAACGCCAACGCCAAAGCCAAAGCCAAATTCAACGCCAACGCCAACGCCAACGCCAACGCCAACGCCAGGGCCTGGGCCGGGACCAGGGCAGGAGAAGGAGAAGTCCGACAAAGGCAGTGAATGATGAATACTTGGTGGACCATGAATTGAAAACAACGACACACACTTAATAAGAGAAAGAGGAGCAGGAAAAAAAAACAAGAAACAAAGATTTTATTAATTTTCCCTTCAGATTTTATGGAGTTTTTAGTTGGGAATTTCTTAACAAGGCAACCCAAAATTTTTTAGTCTTAGTCGGAAGAAGGGGGTTTGCAGTCGTAAGAGTTCGTACTCAGGATCAAAGCCACAATTAGGCCGTAAAGTCCAAGGGCCTCGGCGAAAATAAGAATCAAAATAACGGCAACGAAAAGCTTCTCCTGTTGTCCAATAGCACGAACTGCGCCGAGCGAAGCGAGCGAGTAAAACGAATGCAATTGCGTGGGATAAGCGGTTAGTTCTAGCAGTGGCTCGCATATATTTATCGTCATCCACAACCCCCCCCCGGCGCCCCGCTTCGCTCACCACCGGCGTCTCCAACAATTCCAATGGCCATACCAGCAGCCAAGCCGGATAATCCGCAGCACAAGCCAGCGGCAAGGTGGGAAAATCCAGAGTAAAGAGAGTACCTCATCATGACTGTCTTGACGCCTTCTATCTGCACCTCATTGGGCTTGGCGCCCGCAATGGAGCCTTGGATAATCACCGAAACGATAAGACCGTAAATTCCAAGGACTCCCGCCATAATAACGGGGATAATGTTACGCATGACGAGACCAGGGTTCATGACTCCCATGGAGGCAATTCCAACACCAGACTTGGCTGTTCCGTAGGCAGCACCGATGTCTAGTGATGGGAGAGAGGGGAGAGGATAAGGAGTGAAAAAAGGGGGCGGGGAGAGGGAGGGGGCGGGGGTTAGTGTGGATGTGGGGGGAGGCCAGCAGGGGGTGCACTAACTTACTGGCAAAAACCAAACTACTGGTCACTCCCATGAACCCAAAGAAGGGGGCACTGGCAGTGCAGAGAAGATCTGTGAGGGAAGAGAGAGAGTTCACGGGGGTAAAAAGGTTAGTTAGTTCTTTGTATGGGGGGGGGGGGTGGGGGGGGTGGGGGGAAGGGGAGTGGGCTCCATTTTTAACACGGGCAATGGATCAAAATGGCTGGAGAAATTTCACTTGCTCAAGACATGACTTGTTTTCGTGAAGCTAATAAAAGGGTTTGAGCAATTTCTGAGCGCCTTCTAAAAGGCTTACCATTTGCGCTGGTCATTTATTAATGGGGGTGAACCAACTATTCAGTTACTTTTTTAAAGTGAGGAAATGTTCATCCAGAGTGCAGGACTTCAGGACCAAACAAAAAAAAATAAAACCCAAAATTAAAAACTTACAAAACCTACAAAGGAGCCAAAACGTTGCACATTCATGCCCACAACAACCACAGACAGCCTGTTCGAGCACTGTGAGGAACTCCAAGGGGACAAACCATGGGGAACGATTTTGGATTCTGGTACAGGCTCACACTCTTTACGCTGGCTCAACTCGCTGGCAAACAACGACGAGGTGGAGTGTGATGGTTGGGTTGCCATTACGGCTGATGAAGACATGCGACGACGAACTCAGGAGGAGGTAGACTCCTGGGGTGCTGGAGCTGGCAAAGTAATTATTGGCAATTGGGCTGGTGGCTATGACTGCAACGACGAATCAGTCGAACCGGAGAGTAATTGCAACACGCCTCCAAAACCAACTCCGGTTCCAACTTTGGACCTCGCCTCTTTAAATCTCGTAATAAACAAAACGCACAACCTCCTCCGAAACCAAAAGTTCCAAACGATACTCTGTGATTATCTGATTGGTGCGATGGATGGTTTCAGTCCATTTTTCCAAGATTTAATCTTCCCTCGGCTGCGAAATCACCTTCTCCCGGGCGGCCGCGTATATGTTATTGGCTTACAGCCCATCCCTGATACGGTCAACGGGGCTGCGGGTGAGATCTTCTGCAAGGTAACAAAAATTCGGGATGCTTGTATATTGCTTGCAGGTGAGTCAAATCGTTGAAAAAAAATCGATCAACGGCTTTGATGATCAACAATCAGCTACTTTGAACTGTCTCACCTATATAACCCTTTCTTAGTCGGAGCGGTGGTGTGGCGACATGTAAATATGTAGAACGAACTGAGCCAATCACAGAGAACTTTGTCCCTTTGCAATGTCTGAAAAAAATTCCCCAAACTAACTACACACACCCACACCCATCATATCATCTGCAGGTCACAGATGCTATCGCGAATACCCATTCGACTGGATAGAGCGGCACCTAAAATTGGCTGGCCTTACTCATATCACCACGAAGAAATTCCCAATTGTTTATACCCAAGCTACAATTACACGGCAAATAAACGTTGCGCGTTCCAAGCTGCAGCTGTTCCAGGACAAGAACCTGGCCAAGATGATGGGGAAAACTTTAGATGATTTGGAAAAAGAGGGAGGGGAAGCCTGCGCCGGTGGCAAGATACGTTTGGGATTTGACTATGTCGTCTCGGCAGAGCTGAAGCAGTAGCAGTAGATAGAAAGGAAAAGTTTTTTTTGGTTACGTTTATGGGGTCACAAACGCTCTCAATGAAGTCTGGGCATTCTGGATCTTTTGCATAAATTTCGAGGGCGAAGGAGGCTTTGGGGGGTTGTTTGGGCGCGTTGTTTTTGTTTTTGATACCTTCCCGCCGCTGTTGGGGGTAACAGCAGACACACTGTGGTGCTTGGTCAACGAGCTGGTTTGATGCTGTTGTTGCTGCTTCGGGGTGGTTGATTTCGTTCTTTTGGAAGACGAACTTTTCTTCTTCTTGCTGTTGCTGTTGCTGTTGCTGTTGCTGTTGCTGTTGCTCTTGTTTGTCGAGGGAGGTGGAGTGTGGGGGAATGGGGACAGCGGGGGTTTAGACCTGGTGGCAAGGGAAGGGGAAAAAAACTGCTTCTTTTGGCTGTTTTCATCCTTTGTGGGAGGCGAGTTGGAGAAAGCTGCCGATGCAGATGATGTTGTCGTTGCTGTTGCTGTTCTTGTGCTCGTCATCGAGGGGGGGGAAGGTGGATGAAGGGGAGGCGGGGTCAGAAACTTGGGCATGTTGTTTTCGTTTATTTTGGATTGAGGAGGTTGCTCAAAGGATTCGTCTGTGGTCAGCTCGATGGTAGTTTTTTCCTTTCCTTGGATGGGGGATATGCACTCGGGGGGCACTGGTGCCTCAGCCTCCACCTCAGCCTCCACCTCAGCCTCAGCCTCCACCTCAGCCTCAGCCTCCACCTCAGCCTCCACATCAGCCTCCACCTCAGCCTCCACCTCAGCCTCCACCTCCACCTCAGCCTCCATCAATATCTTTTCTAGAACATTCTTCGGCAAGCTCTTTCGCAGGGCCGCGTCCAAAACCGGCGAGCTCGGTTCGTTCGCAAAGTCGAACAGCTGCCTATTTGTTGGCGACTCTTCGTCCTCAGCGTTGTAATCAGCCAAACCTTGGCTCACCCTCTCAATGTCTTTCGGTGTGAGCGAAATGTCCTCGGGGATTGGAGCTTCCGGAGTGGACGGGTAAGCTGGCGTGTTTTCCTTCACCTCGGCGTATTTGAGTTGGGGAGGGATTGGCTTTGGTGTTTGCTTGGGAGGGGGAGAGCTCCGGGGAAGGGAAGTTGGATCCATCACTGTAGTTGCTGGGAGGGGGAGGGGGGTGGTAGAGGGAGCGGGAGCAAGAGTGGGAGCAGCCACAACCAAATTTATCAACCTCTGGTCAATTTGCGTCTCAATTTGCTGAAGGGCTGATGAGATCTTCTCGAAATCAAACTGGACAGTCTCGAGCGCTAGCTGCGCAATCATCACGTCAGAAATAGCACTGTGCTTGGACTTTGGATTTGACTGCTGTAATTCTTCCTCCTTGGTCAGGAGATTGCGCCGATTCACGACAGCTGATTTTAAGTGGTGTTTGAGCTTACACAGAGTTTCGTACTCGGTGCGCTTTTCCAGCGTTTCAAAGAGTACGAGGTCTAGCTTCTCGATTGAAGTGGCGAGGAGAGATTTGGCATTGTCATCGAAGGATTTATTATCGTCGTCAGCAGTTGCAGTTGCAGTTAACTTTAAAAGTGCTTGGGTGTTCGCATTGCGAACGTTTAGAAGTACTTTCACAAGCCTCATAAAGATGAACGACGTGAAGGAAACAAATTCAAATTCAAATATCTAAAAAAAA